>PVLD010019535.1:0-36169 GCA_004027595.1 Dinomys branickii
AAATAAATAAAAAAAAAAGAACAGTTCAGTATTCCATCACCTGGTATGCCGGCATATGTCCCATTCCTTCCCTGTGACTCTGCCCACAGGGTCAGATTCTATCTGGTTCTGGTTTATGTTGCTGTGTGCCCACATTCTTTACTGAGAGTGGCTCCACCAGCTATGGCCACTTCACTGTGTTTGTCATGGAAATCAAGCGCACACATCTGGTGGCTCTGCTGCTATCACTGGTTGAATCCTCCAAGCTTGGAAATGATTTAGAGCATTTTTTGCCAAGGGTAGTAGGGTGGAGCTGAAGACAGAACTGTGGGAACCACGGCTACTGGTGTGCAAATTTGTGCCAACTATTTCTAGGAGATGATGACTACTTTTTAGATTTTGGGGGGACGATTTCTCTATAGATAAGCATGTCATCTATAAATAAGTACAGAAGTGATAAGAATACACACGCTTGTCTTGGCCTTCATCTTAGGAAGGAAGCATAATTTAACTCCTGGAGTTTTATCTTTTCAGGCAGAGAAAGCTCCTTTCTATGGATGTACAATATTGACAAATGCTTTGCCCACATCTGTTGTGGAATCATGTTTTTTCCGTTACATCTGTTAATATGGCAAATGACTGTGAGAGTCAAACAGGTCACGCATTCCTCACATGAGCTCTATTTTCTCTCTTCGATTCTGTCGGATTTGATATGTTAAGACTTTTTACATCCATAGCTGGAAAGATTGGACTGTAGATTTCCTTTTCCTGAATGCCTTTGTCTAGTCCCAGGACTAGGATGTTACCAGCTGCAGAGAATGAACTGGGAAGAGTTTACAGCAGTTTTGATTTTGGAAGAATTTCCACACACCTAGAATTGTCTGCTAAGGAACTCACCTGGGCATGGGGTGTTCTTTGTGGAAGTATTTCAGTTACAAATCAACTTAATAGATCTAGGGCTAGTCACAGTTTTGCCTTGTTTTCTCTTAGTGAGTTTTGCTAGCTATCTTTCAAAGGCTCTATTTCATGTAACTTGCTGAGTGTCCTGGTACAAAGTTACTATTGGTGTTTCATACGCATGCGAGTATGCATGGACATTGACCTACCCCTCCTGCCTCCATTCTTAGTATGGGTAATTTATTGTATCTCTATTGCTCCCGATCAGATGGTCTCAAAGTACCAGCTTTTGGGTTCACTCATTTACTGTATTCTTACTTTCTCTATTTTATTCCCCTGATTTCTGTTCTTGTCTTTAGTTTAAGTTTTTCAGGGCACACACGTAGCTTCTCGACTGGAAACTTTCAGTGCTACAAACATCTCAGCTTGTACCTGCAGGTCACACATTTCATTACCATTTCTGCATTTTCATTCAGTTTTACTTTCTAATGGCCTAGCTGATTACTTCACTGGCCCATAGGTTACTTAGAAGTATGTCACTCAACTTTTAGATATTTAGGGATTTTGTAGGCGCCTTTCTGTTACAGGTTTTTAACTTAATTTCATTTATTTATATTTGAGGCTTTCGATTTTATTGATAATGGCTTTGTAAGTTGGTTAAGAGATGCATTCAAATCTCTGACTATAGTTGTGGGGTTTTTATTCTTTGCTTTTGTTTCATATACATTTGAAGATGTTCAGGGTAACAGTTTTGATGTCATCAATCCCATTATTAAATGACATGCTTTGTTCTTCTAATGAAATCTACCCTCTTTATAGTTGCTCCGGCTTTTCTTTTGATCAGTGTGAGCATGATATATTTTTCCTATCCTCCAACTGTTAGCTTGTGTCTTTATGATTAAAGGGCTTTTCATAGTTTTGCCTTTTCAGTGCAGTGTTAATATCATTTATATTTAACAGGGTTATTGATGTGGATGGGTTGAAATATACCATCTCTTTGTTTTCTATTTGTCTGACCTTTTTTGTTGCATCTGTTTAAAATAATGTTTTTGAAATGGTTCCACTATTCTCGTTCCCGTCTGACCTATACACATTTTAGGGATGTTTGCTTTAAAGTCCGCATAGCTGACCATCAAATGACACATGAGTCCATGTGCAGTGAGAGCCTCACAACAGTATAGTTCCAGTATCTATGGACCTCAGCATACACTGTGAACACAGTTTTAAATAAAAGTTGTCTTTAAAGACATTTTCCAGCATTCAAGGGGCTGAGGCAGGAGGACTTCAGTGAGTTCAAGGCCATGCTGAACTCTACACCATAAGAGCTCATCTCAAAAAACCAAACCAACCAACCAAACAAAAAAAAGTTTCTACCTTGTATCGTTTTCTATCTGGCCAATCATTTCCTTTACATTTTAGGAAAGCTAGTGGAATTCACTAGCTTTGCAAATTAGCTATGGTGAATTCCTTCAGCTCTGATGCCTGAAAAATGATATTTTTTGTCTTCTGAGAGCTGTTTGTACCGATCACAGTTTTCTGAGTGGGGAGGGTCCCTGCTGCTTTCAGTATTTCAGAGATCTTCTGTATTTCTTTCTTCCTTTTTGTGACACATAGTCTTACGTTTTTTGGTTACTTTCCACATGAAATTTTTTTACTTTGCTACTAATTGTAAACAAATTGATTGTGATACTTCTATGCAGTTATCATTGTGGCTTTTTAAAATTTAGGATTTGCTGATGTTTTCTTATACTGCATCAGTTTGGAGAATCTTGAAAGAATCTCTTATAGGACTTCCACTACACATACAGTAGCATATATTGTAGGTCTCTGATCAAGTCCATTTTTTCCTCAATTTTGTTTGTTGTTTTTATATTAGAAACTCTCCATTGCTGTTTGAAAGCTTACTAAACTCTGGTTTATAAAACTTAATATAAAAGTCCACTAGGTACAGTATTAAAGTTTTATAAATGTTTTACTTTGAACAGTTTAAGGTGGATTTTTTTTTTTCCTTCATGGTGTTCATGGTTTGTGGTTTTCTATGACTGTCTGAAAGTCCAGAAAATAACTATGTGAAATCCCAGGTCTCCATATTCTGTCAGCTGTGTCATTTCTGGGACACTTCTGTTGACAGATGTCAACTCTTTGTCACTATGTCATTTTCTCTAGGGTTTTTTGGCAAGTTTTACATGGGTGCTGGATATTACAAATTATACCTTACTGGTATTTGGATTTTTTAAAAAGTCTTCTGCCATATTGTTAAATTACTTTGAATCAGTTTGATCCTTTAGAGTCTTGATCTTAAATGCTCTTAGATGGACCCAGAGCAGCCAAATCTGCTTCTGGCAAAAGCAGAATCATTCTGAACGCTCTATTCAGTATCCTATGTGTTAGAAAGTCACCCACTGGCTGGTAGGAACAGAATGATTTCAGGTCCCTTGAGAACTCAAAGGATCATCCTGTCTGCGTCTTTGGATGGCTCCTCCCCAGCACTGGTAGATTCTCTACATACAGTCCCTGGTCAGTACCTGCTGAAGACTCAAGCTCAATCTTCCAAGGCCATCAAGATCTTTTCTCAGCAAACCTTTCTCTTCCCTGAGACTCTGCATGAACTGTAGCCATGCTATAAAGGTAGGTGATGACCTCACAACCCAGTAAGTTTCTTATTATTTCCAACTGGGCACACATAGCACACTGAAAGAATCACTAGAAATCTCTTTCTATGTCTGGACAACAATTCTAAGTTTTTGGCTTTCTCTTGGGCTCAGATAATGTTAAGGTGGTCACTCCATGCACATATCAAGTGTTTAAAATCTACATTGCCAGTGACTATTATACTAAATAGCATAGGCAGAATATCTCCCTCAGAGAAAGTGCTCTTGGGCTGCATTTGTGTAATATTTTGTCTCTGTAAATAATGGACAGTACACAACTCTGAGGTGTGAACATACAATTTCAAGTAGTGAGAAAATCATAGAAAAGAAAGAGCAAGTATGTGTCTCCCACATGGATGTGAGAAACAGGATCTCTAGAGCTGAAGAAATGCTGTCAAGACCCAGTAAAGCTCAACATAGCAGGAAAATGTTATGAAATCAGGGACTAAAGCAAAGAAGGATGTTCAAATGTGAGATGAGAGACAGTTCAGCAGGAGAGAGGGGGTAAAGATGAAATGCCAGTTTTATGGTCCACAATAGCCGATGTTCTTTACATGTGTGAGGGTGACATGGCTGTTTTTATTTCTAAGCCAATAACAGATAGCAATACACAGTATTCATAGCAGCTACCATGCAATATTAAAAACCTTATCCATTTAAAAAGCAATAATTGGTTTTATTTTCATGGACACCATACCTATGCATATATTTATTCCAAATATAAACATTGAAACACATTTTAGAGAACTAAGATTTTGTTATAACTTTAGAAATATTGTGAGTAGCTTCATATTTTGCTTACTTCAAGTTCAAGAAATGTATAAAATAGCTCAAAGTATGACAAAGTAAAATGTAACAGGGGCCAGGGATACAGCTTAGCGAAATAGTGCCTTCCTATCAAGTGGAAGGTCCTGAGTTCAATTCGCGGTACCAAAAAAAAAAAAAAAAAAGTAATAGGGAAGAATATAAATGCTTAGAAAAAGCATGTGTGTGGCAGTCTAGAAAAAAAGAACCAAAAGAATGAACAAGAACAATAATGCTTTGTTATTCTGTCCCTTTCCCCCAAGAAAAGCCATTTGATTACTAGCACCTACCAAAAAACCATTCAACACAACAAAGCAAACTTTTAAATCGAGCAACAGCCAGGGGCTTAGCTCAGTGGTGTAGCCCCTGCCTGGCAAGCATGAGGTCTGGATTTCAATTCCCAGTACCCACCTCCCAATAAATAAATAAACAAAGTTAAATAAGTCAGCAACATAGACTGAATCCATTTTCTTTCATAGCGTAATTGCAGTGTTTCATGCCCCGAATTAAACTTTTACACAAGTGTCAAGGCATGCTCCATGCTTTTATGTGATACTGACCAAAAAGGATGAAGTTGTAAAAAGAGCAGTATTTCCCCAGTGTTCATTATAGTAATTTTTACAGATAGTCACATTGCTGAAAACATATATAAAAGCAGGCCAGGGTTAAATCTGCCTGTGATGAATCCCGTGCACACATTTTAACGTCTGCGGGGAAAGGGCTGTGCAGGCTCAGCAGCTGCGGGCAGCGCTGCGGGAATTACAGGACAGAGCTCTCCACAGCCAAGGCTGGCATAGGCTTTGCGCAGCCCTACTCATCAGATTGGCCTTCCTGTCTCCCTCCCTGACCTATGTCTACTTCTCTCTAGAGTGCTGATGGCTGACTGTGGGGGCCAGGCCATGTCCTCCGCATACAAGAACAGAAATGAGGCAATCACTGGTGTGATAGTGCAGCACGGATAGGAGGGGTAGTACAAAACTATGGTGAGTGATTTTCAAAATTACAGTAGGGGCTGGGAATATAGCTCAGTGGCACAAGTGCCTGCCTGGCAAGCTCAAGGTCCTAATTTCAATTCCTGGTACAAAACCCGTACCCCCCCCAATATGTGTTTACATTTAAAAAGAAATGATTACAGGAAAAGAAACTTTGCCATGAATCCCCCTAAAACATTCCCCCTGCTTTCAATGCATGCATCCTGCGGGTCTGGCCACTTTGTGAAGCAGCTCTGGCTAGCATCCTGTTTCCTTCCTGAGGGCCTTTAAGAAGCATGATCAAAATGCCGCGAATGCTGCTGCCTATGCCATGTGAGGGAGGGCTACTTGTGCAAACATCATGTGCCTTCGCCTGCCTAGCCACGGGGTCTGGCACCACGCAACTCTGCGCTTCCAAGTCAGAGTGATCATGAAAGAAGGGTAACATTTTGAATCCATTCAGAACATTGAGGCAGCCAAGTTAGCTTGACTATAGATGCTCTGGAAAGAGAACACCAGAACAGCGGCAGAAAATAGTAAGGATGAGGGGATGAGTGTGTTCAAACAGATGTAGGATGGGGACAGGGATTCTTGGCAATGTGTCTTTTACTATAATCATTTGTTTAAAAAATGTAAACACATACTTTTTCAATGCACTTTGGACACACTGACCTTACATGAAAGAGACTTTCAGCAGATGGAGGTTCTCCCTGTAGCTCTGAGGATCCACCCTGAGTTCCAGAGTCATCAGCTGGTGGGACAGAGTCCAGTAGCTGCTCCTGCCCTGGCTCCCAAGCCCTGCTGCAGGACCTGGATCAGGCCCTGCAAAGTTGCCATGGGATGTCCCAGCACTCAGCTGTGGAGGCCTCAGCAGGCAGCTGGGGAGGCCACTCTGGATGGGGACCCTACTATCAGCACAGTGCCACCCTGCCTGGCACAGAGGTGGCCTCCCCTTGATGACCTGAGGTAATGGGCCCCACCACTGGACACTGCACCCTGTAACCAGCCCTGCCCCACTGAGCCATGTCCTGGGCATGATGTCCACCCATTAAGGGAACTCAGACCATGATGTCAAGTGTGTACTGTGCGGTACAGGAATGGAAAATAACAATGTGTATGGATACCCAAAATGCTTGGATAGCCACAGCAATTTTGGACAAAAAAACAAGGCTGGAGGGTTACAGCTGATGAAGTTAAGCCATCTGCAAAGCAACAGTGGCCAGAATAGCTGACATGCCACAGACAAACACACAGCCAGTGCAAGGAGCAGAGAATCCAGAAGCAACCGCACAGGTTTACCATCACCTCATTTCTATAGAGGCAGCAAGAATACAAACTGAAGAAAGGAAAGTCTCTTCAGTAGTGTGGAAAACTGGACAGACATCCACATGCAGAAAGGCAACTAAACCACGCTCACCTTGTGCAAAAATCAACTCAAAGTGGGTAAGAACTTAGTGGTGAAACCCAGAACTATGAAATTCTCAGAGGAAAATATAAGAGAAATGTATCAGCTACAGGTTTTTCTGGTATGATCCAAATAGCACAGGTAAAAAAGTACAATCTGACACTGGAATAACAAAGTAGAAAGCTTTGCACATCAAAGGAAACAGGGTACAGTGACAACCCATGGCATGGGAAAACTGTCCACTAACTCTTCATCTGATAGACAATTTCCAAAATAACTGAGGATCTCAATAGCAGATTATCAAAAAATAAAAGTTTATATGAATGGTCAACAAATAAATCAAAAATATTCAACATCCTTATTTGTTGGGGAAATTCAAACCAAGACAACAATGAGATACCATCTCCAGTTGAGTGGCTATCATTGAATTAGAGACAAAATTTAATAAATGATGGCAAAAGTGTAGAGAACGGGAAATCTGATAGACATACCATTTGTAGAAAAGTAATACAACTACATGGAAAACACTATGAAGGTTTCTCAATACAAAGCTACCATGTGATCCAGCAAAGCCACTGCTACATCCACCTATCAGGGGGCCAAAGTTAGGGTGTGTGAGAGATATTGGCCTGCCTAGGTTCCCTGAAGCATGACAGGCAAGAGCCAACGTGTGGACTCAAGCTAGGTGTCCTCCATAGAGGATTATAGAAAATGTGGTACAAATGCATAGCACAAATTGATCCAGACATAGAATGAAATTCCGTAATTTGCGGCAATGTGTGTTAACGTGAAATAAGTCAGGCACAGAAAGACAAGCACCACATATACATGGTAGTTAAATGCTGACCTCAAAGAGATCAGGAACAGACAGTAGTCACTACGGCCTGGGAGGGGTGGATGTCAGCAGGAAGAATAACCTCTGATGTTCTCTAATGCAGTAGAATAACTGTGACAATTCATTCAATATTTCAAGGGCTCGAAGAGAGGGGTTTGACCGATCCTACACAGAACTGTCTAAAGTGACAGACATGCCAGTTACTAGGTCTGATCAGCAGAGGTGTCCTCAGTTGTCCATGCACCCCGTAACCGTGCAGTTACTATGCATCATTTAAAAATGAAAAGACATCTTAAATGGATGGCCCTAGAATCTCATAATCAGCCCTTTCTCCTCTGAAAACTGCTTTCATTCCTAGCTATGCCATACTACAAGCTCCTTCCTGCATGCTGCCA
This sequence comes from Dinomys branickii, assembly GCA_004027595.1. Lineage (NCBI taxonomy): Eukaryota > Metazoa > Chordata > Mammalia > Rodentia > Dinomyidae > Dinomys > Dinomys branickii. Next base: position 7,938 of record PVLD010019535.1, read on the forward strand.
GCTTCCAAATATCCCAACTTCCTCCTGGCTCCTTCCTCTAACCCAGGTGTATGTCAGACCACGCAAGTACAGAAGGAAATTCAATACCTTACCCTGTTCCCTTACTAGTTCTCACCGATTCAGTTAATAGAATCACATATCCAACAGAAATTTGGTGGCTCAAGTTCTCTCTTTTGCTTGCTCTTACATCCAATTAGACATCACATTTTATAAACTGTACCTCAAATATTTCATGTACAGGTTTCCTTCTCTCCATCTTCCCTGCCAATTCTTTAACATGGGATCTAAAAATGTTTTGCCCAATAATTTCAGTAGCTTTCTTCTTTCTTTGATCTTACACTGATCAAGGTACCTCTGCCTTATTTGGCTCATTGAGTGATCTTTTAGAAATATGGATTAAATCAGTTCATCCTCCAGTGTTAACCTCCAGGATAGTCCAGGGACATTTGTGATACTACATCTACTTTCAGGAATAACCCTTTGACATTTCCTCAGAAGTGTGCACAGGCCTCTATTCTAGCTGCTTTTATGTTATCTACTGTGAGAGCTAACCCCGACTGTTAACTTAGATGGGTCAAGAGAGTCCCAAGAGGGGTGGAGGGAAGCCAGAGCACAGCTTTCACGGTGGCATGGGCTCTGAGGGAGGGGCCAATTGGAGGAAGTGAGTCACAGGGTGTGACCTTAGGGACTCTGTCTGGTCCCTGTGTTCTTCCTCTCTGTCCTGTTCCCTTCTTTGCTCCCTGGCTGCCGTGAACTGAGCCACTTGGCTCCACCACACCCTTCGACCATGACATTCTTGCTTTGGAAGCAGTTGACCATGGACTGCACTTTCTGAAACCATGACCCAATTTACACCACTCCTCCCTTGAGATGTAGGTGTGAGACACTTTATCCAGTGACAGAACCTGACTACTATACTGATAACTGCAGTAGTCTGTCTCTGTCTCCTTTGATAAGCACTTTTTAACCACAAGAAACCACACTGAGGATCTTAAATGAATAAACAGGGAATAGCTTTTGCTTGTGATTTCTTTGGTTGTTGATGTTACTGAAACAGTGGAGACTTCATAGTCTTTTGTCTTTCTCATGAGCAATTTCCAACAAAATCACTTGCTGTATAGCTGGAATACATATCAAATAGTCCACAAAAAATTGTACTCAGTGCACAGAGGCCAAACCAAACGACATGTGACACACAGACACACATGTGTGCTTGCAGTGCAGTATGTTCACAGCTTTCTAGACATCCTATGAAAAATAGTTAATAGGTGATTAAAGAAGCTATAGTTGGGGCTACATAATTTTGGTGCAATCAAAGTTACTTAAGGAGTCAATATTATCCCTGTGAGAACAAGGATAGGAGTTAGAATAGCTCTGAATCTAGAAACTCACTGTCTTTAAAGCTAAAAAGACCAAAATATGCTCTTCTGTATGATCCAGTTTGCATATGCCAGAAACACCAGAGGCTTCAGTAATTAGAAAGAGGAAGAGTTCAAAGAAAGTAAAGGAAAATTACTGCTTTGACTGTTTTTACTAATTAGTAAATTTACCACCATTATTATTTCAACTCACCTGATTATTGTAGGCATCGGGTGCAAGTTTCTTGTATATCGGTGCAATAAGAGTGGACAGGTTTTGCAAGTGAGACTCTAATTTCTCTTCCTGTATAAAATGAAGAATTGAACATATTCAATTCTGTATCTGTTTTCTATATATTAAAAAGGCTGTTATATCATTCCCCTCAAATGCAGTATGTGAATACCCTCCTTCTTTCTTTTCAAGAGTTACAGTTTTTTTTTTCCTTTTTTTTTTTTTTTTAATTCTAGTCCAAGGTTACACAAGGCAAACTATGGTAGTTAACCCAGAAGGTTCTCTCCTCTGAACAGATCTTGAGTGGAATACTTGTATTTCTATTTGTTTTTCATATTAAATAACTAAATCATCTGAAAAATATGACTATGTCTAATATCACCTGCCTTGTATGTATTATTAAATATCCATGTCTGGTAAGGCATCAGCTTTGCATGCAGTGAACTACAGACCTCTCCAGGGTGGGAGGAGGTGAAGGAAGCTTGGGGCCTTCAAGGATCACATTTTCCATTGCACTGACCTGTCACCTGCTGAGGAAGAGGGACATTCAAGGGCTTTGGGGGTTTCATATATCTATTTACAATCTTTATATCAGAGATAGCTTTTCCAAGGTTGCAGTGATCTTCAAGGAATAACTAAAGATCACTTGATGCTTCACAGGTTGACAATTCTTGGAGCTTGATTTCAACATTCCTGCAAGGTCCACTTGCAAGAGGGGACACAGTCAAACTCCCACTACTCTTGCTCATCAGCAATGGGCTCCAAGCACTATGCTTTTGAAAATGGTAGGTGGAAACTTAGTGGTTTCAACCCTACTCAAATATTCTCATTTCATACAAGTGCTTGGTTTCCCAGTAGCTCTGTGCCCTTGAGGCAGACAGCAGGTGGCCACATTTGTGGGGGACTGTGAGGACTTGGTCCCTTTTTGAGTCCCTAGGTGGCAGGTAGGTGGGTGCCCATGGCATCTGGTGGGGCCCTGACAATCTTGGACATTGGGATACATGGAGACAGGGTTGTCACTCTGGAAGTGTTGCAGAGTGCACCTCGCAATGGTCAGCAGGGACAGTGCCATCCCCTCTCCAAAGGGCTCATCCCCTGACTGGGTCAGGTCCATTTTCATATTAGATTTTCAGTAAATAGACCTTAATAATCATATTGTTTTAAGTGTTGGGATGGACCTAAACTTTGAGGTGCGGTCTTTGTGCAGAGCTCCTCTGCATAATTAGAGGGAGGAAGCATCTGACTGCTGGATCAGGTTTGCATGGGAAGTGGTTAAAGTGGTGAACAATTTCTCTTGGGGAGAAGCTCAATATGAAACGCTGCTTTTTTCATGTTTATTAGCTGTGTTCTTATTTTATGAAAAGATGCCTAACTTAACATGTATTTCTATTGAAAAATTATATCCCTTTGAAAAGTTTCTATCACAATTTTAAGAGCTTTTGTTCTGCATTATGCCTCCATTTACTATTAAAGTGTTATGGCTGATACATTGTGTCAACTTGGGGAGTCTAGAGGTTTGGCTGAGTGATTCAGCAGGAAGCTGGGGTGCTTACTTTGTACACATCCTGAGCCTGTGGAAGAGGAGGGCATGGAGACTGTGTGAGAGCTACACACTCCCTGGGTGGGGGTAGGCCATTTACAAGGTAAGGGAGAAGAGGCTGCTTGCAGCCATTCCTCCCTTTTGCTGGTTGTTTTTGCTGTGCTCTGTTGCCCTGAACAGTTTGCCCTCTGCCATGTGCCACTCTGCCTTAGAACCAGCCAAGTATGGACTGAAACCTCCACAAACTGTAAGCTAAATAAACCTTTCCTTCCTTCATTTTGGGTGTTGGGTAGTTTGTCTCAGCAATGAGAGAAAAGTAACCAAGACATAAAGTCACCAAGAGTAAAGTTATGACATTTTCCTTTCAGGGAAATATAACAATATTATTAATATCTATAGCATAAATCTGAACTGTACTTAAAATATAAAAGTATGAAGTGTAAGGTATGGAGGCTGAAAATATGGTCAGATCCAAATGCTAAATACACTGATATCCACCCTCCCTCCCTCTCTTCTTTCCTTTGCTCTTTCTGTCTCTCCTTCCTTCTTTTTCTCCTTCCCTTCCTCCCTCCTTCTCTCTTTTTGAAATACTAAGGAATGCATTCAAGGTCTTGCCCGTGTTAAGCAAGTATCCTACCACTGGGCTACATCCCAGGCTTTTTTTTTTTTAGTTTTGAGACAAGGTCTCACTAAGTCGCTCAGGTTGCCTCAAACTTTTGATCCTCCTGCCTCAGCCTGCTGAGTAGGTGAGATAAGTTTCACATCAATTTAAAAATTGCATTTTAAGTAATATACACTCTGGAGGGAAGGAAAAATGCCAATGGCTTCACTATGAGAAACCAATACTCATTTCAATTGCACATTTACATAAAAATGTATGTCTTAGTTGCTTGAGCAAATTCATTTTGTTAAGTTTAAATCACATAGCATGGAATTATGACCAGAAAGGCCTTTTCTGAATATGGCAGCCATGAACACGACTCCTGTAACTCAGAATCAATCGATAAAGGAATCACCGATCTCCCTTTACTTTAAACAATGAGGACACACAGTCTGGATGAACATAACAAATAAATGCAGAATGGCATAAATAGGAAGAATTGATTTGCTCAAATTTTATCTATACTTTGATGTAACACAGCTACATTCAGAAAAATCTTAATGTGTTCACAGTTTAGTCAAAATTACATTGATCTGAGATGAAATTTCCCCAGTTAATGAGACTGCAACAGAATAGGTCGTACAATTCACTTCATCCATGCCCGGCTATTCTATAAGAAAAACTGGATTGTGTATCAGGAAGTAAACTAACCTCTTTTGGGTCATCTCCATGCAACTTAAACTTCCTTGGGACCTTGCTTCTGGCAAACTTACACCCGTTATAGTACATGCTCCATGAACAGCCAAAAGAGAAGGAGGCACCGCAGGTCTCTGGGTTCAGCCCCTGGCAGGCACATGTTCTCCTGGAAAATCAAAATGCCCAGTTCATGGCTAGGGACAGGGATACCTGGCACATCACACTCCCATGCCAAAAGGCCAGCCTGTACAATTTACTGAGACTTTGTCTCAAAATGAAAAGGGCCAGAGATGTAGCTCGGTGGTAGAGCTCTCACAAGCATGGCTGGACCCTACCTAGATTTACACCCCATCTATAAAAAAGACAGCTCCCAAGTGGAGTATACCCAGGTGCAAAACACCAAGCCAAGACACAGAAAAATTAGAATGCAAAAAAATCTCTTCTACTTTCTTCCAGCCCGTCTCCATAACAGACATTTCTCTCAGAATAGATTTGTTTTGCTTATATTCATCCTTGATGAATACATATGAATATGAAATGCAAAAAAAAAAAAAGCTGTGTCTAGATTTTTGTATACAATCTTGGGACTATTTCTATCACTGCATGTAGTTGTAATTAATTAATTTTCATTTAGTACCATATCTATTATGTAAAATATACCACAAATGGTATATTGAAGGACATTTGAGAGCTTTCTAATTTTTGGCTAAAACAGTATTATTACTATATAGCCCCACTCAGATATTTGACCCATGTATTTTTCATTGTTTTGAGTATCTTCCTAAAAGGGTTAAAGACATCATATTACAGGGGTCCACACACATGTCTATTCATAAAACCTAAACCTTGGAAGCAGCCTGCATGTCCATCACAGATGAATGGACAAAGAAAATGTGCTATTTATACACCATCGAGCACTCTTCTGCCACTCAGAAGGAAAAAGGATGCACCTCAAAACCATAATGTTGAAATAAATCAGCACCTCAAGCTTAAATATCACACGGTTTCTCTTATATGAGATTCCACGTTATAAAGAAGGAGAAAAACAGATTAACAGATCATAGAGATAGATCTTCCTCAAATGGGACCCGGACCAGGGGAAGTGTGTGGGTGGGAACTAGAGTGTGTGATGTGTACACTCTCCCTCTACACAGGAGTGTAAACATGTACTGCACATGCGTGCTGATAAAAATACACATGTATTCAAAGAAATAAAGGACATGGATCACAAATGTTAAAGCGAGCCTAACCTAAATAGCTTTATATCCTGTCTCAGAACACCAACCAACCAACAAAACAAAAACCAAACAAAGTTGAAATTCTGTTTTAAAACTATACTTCACATGTTTATCCTTGAGAAAGCCTCACATTAATAATTTTTCAGGAAAAAGAAACATATTTAGACAAGGTGTGATTTCCAAATATGATATTCCAAAATGAATATAGGTTAAAATCTCTGAAATTTGTTAAACACTAACAGTGCATTTATCCTTTCATTTGTCTCTGAATAATTCAAAGATAGCCAGTCAGCACATAAGTTTTTAAAAGAATTTCAGCTAGTACATGCACAAGAAATATTACAGTTACATAGAAATTATCATTAGACAGATGTTATGAAAATTGGCAGAATAAGGATGTTTGAAATGTTTCTCTTCCACAAAAAGCAATGAGACTACTGGTCAAAATGATTAGAATCACCTTTTCAGAAAGGCTAGAAAAGGCTTGCAGAAAAAAAATCACAAGGGCTAGGGTGTAGCTCAGTAGTACGGGCCTTGCCTCTTGCACACGAGCCCCTTGCTTTGATTCCAGCACCACAAACAAACCCAGAGTCTCAGTAAGAAGTATCATCTTGGTGGTGTTTTTAACTCATGCTATGTTCATCCTCCCCAAAGCTCCATGGTATCCTTGAAAACAAATAGCCTGCATTCATGATGAAAGACAAGTAGCCTGGCAGACACTGGCATGCATCAGATGGTTTGGGCATCCTCCAGCACCCATTCCCAGAGCACTGACATTAAGGGATATCTTTAGTAGTTCCCTGGACGACCTCACTGGTCAGGTTACTTCGTTTGATCTGACTTTGGAGCACACTTAATGTGAACAGCCCTTTTCCATGTGAAGTGTTTGTTAAAAATAACTATAGGCAATTGTTGAATATTGCCACAGCTTAACATGGTGAATAACAGCTGGGCAAAATATAAAAAAAAATTTAAAACCCAAGAGCCAAGAATGTAGCTCAGTGGTAGAATACTTAACTAATATGCACAAAGCCCTGGGTTTGATCCCCAGAATGCAGCCCTCCCCCATAAAAAAAAGAAAAATTGGAGAATAAGATGTCCATAAAAGGCTTTAAAAAGTATTTTCCCAGAAATCTGCATGCATGTGTAGGATGGTAAACACACTAGGAAAGACCTCAACTGTCACCACAATCTAATCTCACCACAATCTAATCTTGAAACTCTCCAGTTTCAAGGAAATAAAGGCTGACCCAGGGCTGTTAACAACTTGGCTGAATGTTGAATGCCTGTCCAAAACACCTAAGATTCCTTTGGCAAAGACTGACTTATCGGATTAGCTGACCAGTAAGTAAGTAAGCCAACCAAAGATCTCATAGCTTTACAGGACAAAGAATTTAAGCTTTACAGAGTAGTTCAAAAAAGGCAAATTCACAACAATAACCAGACACCAGAACAAATTCAGGGGTGAGGGAATGGAAAATGATTTCCAGAATTATCACATTACACCATTTAAAATGTCCAGTTTTCAACAAACTGTTAAAGATACATACAAAGGAAACATGGTCTGTAAAAGAGAAAGTGATCAATAGAAGCTCTCCACGAGGAAGTCCGTACCTTAACTTCTAGACAAAACCTCTAAGTCAGCTATTTCAACTATGGTCAAAGAACTAGGGAAAACTGTGTTTGTATAAAGAAAGCAGTGTAGAATGAAAGAAAAAAAAATCCACAAAAAAAGATAATATTGTAAGGAAAGAAACTGAATTCTGGAGATGAGAAATATAATAACTAGAACAATTCACTAGAAATGTTAAATGTGAATTTAGGTGAGAGGGAGAAAAAGGGGTAGAACTTGAAATAGATCAATGAAAATCATTTGTTGCTGGACATGGTGGTACACTCCTATAATCCCAGCACTCCAGAGGCTAAGGCAGGAGGATCATTGTGAGTTCAAGCCCAGCCAGGGCTATATAAGTGAGCTCAAGGCCAGCCTGAACTGCATAGAGACTCTGTCTCAAAAAGACAAAAGAAAGAAAGAAAGAAGAAAGAAAAAGAGAAAGAGAAAGAAAAAGGAAGAGAAAGAAAAGAAAGAAAAGAAAACCATTTGTTGCAGCAATATTTAGTGAGTGTATTCAAGAATAAAATCAGAAGGTCCAGGGGTACAGCTTTGGGCTTTTTAGACTGAATAAACAAACTCTTGGAGAGATGTGAGACACTATATAACAAATTAACATAGGAATCACAGGACCTCAAAATGTAAGAACAAGAAGAGTAAGGAACAGAAAGAAATACTGATCAAAAACTCAAATTTTTATGAACATTAACTTACAGGTCCAGGAAACTCACCTACTTCTATGAAGCATAAAGTTAAAGACAACCATACCAAGAAACACCACACTTAAAACCAAAGGTAAAGCAAACTTGAATGGCATTCTCAACAGGATGAACAGCTGACGCCTCATCTAAAATAATGGCACCTGGGGGCTGGGGATATAGCTCAGTGGAATAAGCTTGCCTAGCAAGCGCAGGGTCCTGAGTTCGATCCCCAGTACCACAAAAAAAAAATAAATAAATAAAAAATAAAATAAAATAATGGCACCTGAATAATAGTGGGATTGCATGTTAAAGTAGTAAGGCTTTCAATAGAAGTAGGGTGACTACAGAAAGCTAGAAAAACGGAGCTTGAATGTTTTCACCCTCATGAGATGATACATGGTTGTGGACATATACCTGTTTAAGCTGATTTAATCATTGTGCAACACACACATGTATCAAAACACATATGGCATTAATTTATGCGTCATTAAAAATATGATACACTTCTGCAAGAAAGGCTATAAACTAAGAATTCTATACCTAGTAGAACTATACTTCAATAATGAATAAATAAATTAGGATACACTCTCAAACCATCTGATTGTTTATTATCAGGCCTGACCTACAAGAAACTAAATGAGTCCTTTAGGCTAAAAAAGAAAGTAAGTTTAATCTAACTATAAATATAAAGAGCAACAATAAAGGTAATTGTACTATAAATATAACATATAAATATAAAAGTATGAATTTCTTGTCTTTATTGTCCTGATTTAAAACACAATTTAAAAGACCAGCCTGGGCTACAAAGTGAGCTCAAGGCCAGCCTGAACTGTATAGCAAGACCCTGTCTCAAAAAGACAAAAAAGAAGTAACAGAAGTAGAGTTAGAATAGTTCAGATTCTACTTCCAATGATAAGCAGAACAGTTAGAGGATCAAGGAGAAAACAGCTGTTAAAAATACTACAAGCTAAGTAAACTCAGTCATCTGTAGGACACTACACTCACTAGCAGCAGAACACACATTTTCCAAGTGCATGCAGAACATTCTCCAAGACAAATGAAAAGTATAGATAGAAGCAAAAGTGGGTAATTAATAAAAATGTGGTAATACAATGACACCTTGTATACTCTGCAGGTTGAAGGGTAAATCATGATGAAAATTAGAAAATAGTCTGTGGTACATGAAAACAAAAACTCAGCACCCTCAGATGTTGTAGGGTAGAGGTAAAGCCCTGCAGGAAAGAAAGCTGCTGCTTTAAAAGAGAATAAAATTCGGTTTTCCACCTTAAAAAATTATATGTCCATCAACAGATGAATGATAAAGAAATGTGGTATTTACATGCAATGGAGCACTATTCTGCCATAAAAAAGGATAAACTTGAGTCATCTGTAGGAAAATGGATGCACCGCGAGACCACAGGGTTAAGTGAAATACACAAGATGCACAAGCTTAAATATTGTATGGTCTCTCTAATAAGAAACTCGAAGTATAGACAAAGAACAAAATAAAAGATAATAGGAAGTGACTGGCAATGGGGTGAAAAAAGGAATGAGGGTGTGTTTAGGTGCATGTACAAACCCCAAAAGAAATGTAAACATGTACTATAAAAATCAACAAAAAAATCTAGAAAACAAACTAAACACGCAGAATGAAGGAAACACTGAAGATCACAATTAAGATAATGAACAGAAAAATAGACAAAAGTGAAAGAAAACAAATGGTAGTTGAAAAGATTAAAAAAAAAACCCTTTAACCAGACTGACAAATAAGAACAGTCAAGTTACTCAGAAATGAAGACATTATTGACCTTTCATAAATAAAAACAAAGAGGACACTATAAATTATATTTCAACAGATTAGATAGCCTAGATAAGGAAAAATTCCTAGAAAAACAAACTACAACACAGAATAGAAACAGAACAGAATAGAAACACTGAACACTGAATTGACCTACATGTAAAGAGTGACTCCATAATTAAAAAAAGCTTTCCCCCAGTGCTTTTGGCCTGGTGAAGAGAAGCTTTGGAAGTTGCCACTTCACCTTAACAAAAAACTGAACTGATACTTCTTAGATGTCAGAAGAGAGGTCAGAACATGAATCACTGTCCCTAAAATTAAGAGACAGGGATGCAGATGCAAAGAATGAAAGCCAGAGGCAGACAAGTCTGTGCCAATGAGTTCTGGTGTAGGAAAAACTGACTAACTGATGGGTGACTAGAGGCTTGTGTGCATAGCTCTGAGAGCTGACACTCCAGAGGCATCCATAGTAGAGCCCTCATACTGAGTTTTTACCTTGAGGAGTCTGTTCTGGCTCCCACAGTGAATCCTGGAAGAAAAAAAGAAAAAATGCCCCACCCCATGCATGCATGGAGGCAGGAGGAAAGGAATCATTGTGAAAATAGCTCGCACTAGCCTTCCACATGGAGGAAGATACCAAGTCCAACGTAACTGTAACAGATGAAAAAACAGACATCACTACAGACCCCGTGAGTGGTAAAAGGAGAAGAAAATGTATGAAATATATACCCACAAGTTTGATGATCTAGATTAAATGGACCAATTTCTTATAAAACACAATCTACCAGTGCACAAAAAGAAAATCAGAGTACATTTACACAAATTAAACAAACTGAATCATTAATAACTTTCCAATACAGAAGGTGCAGAATCAGATGAGTTCAATGATGACATCTTAGGAAGATGCTATACCAATTGTCTGCAATCACTTTTAGAAGATAGGTACAGAAGAAATACCTCATAATTCATTCCATGAGGCCAGCATTACTTTCACACCAAACTCGAACACTGATATTTATAAGAACTTTACTCATAATTGCCCAAACTCAGAAGGAATCCAGATGTTCTTCAGATGAGTTGAGAAATACATGGCAGAACATTCAGACAGCAGCAGTAAATCTCAATAATAGAACATTTTTCAGCTCTATTTAAAATGCTACCAAGACATGGAAAAACCTCAAACACATGTTAATACTGAAAGGCACGTTAATAAGTGAGAGAAACTTATCTATAGCATTATATACATATACATATACATACATACATATATATATATATCTCATGACATTCTCTCATGATATAATATGTCATGATATATGTATATATGTCATGATATTCTCTCTGGAAAAGGCGAATCTATGGAGACAGATAATAGAAAGATCAGGGTTGATACTGGGGGTTGGGGAGGTGGCAAAGGTGTACCATAGAGGAATTCTAGGGCCCTGTAACTACTCTCTGTAATACTCAAACAGTAGACGTGCATCATGTTATGAAAGATTTGTCTGAGCCACGGAACACAGAACACAGAGAGGGTCCTGCTGTGAACTACGAAGTCTGGGCGACAAAGATGTGTCGTTTCAGAGTCATCAATTCCCACTATGTGGACCACTGAGGTGGGGGTTGCCCAGGGAGGTGGGAAGAGCACAGGACAGGGAGTAGGAAATCTCTGTACCTTCCATTTAGTTTTTCTGTGAACCTGAAAATTATATTAAACATTATATTATTTTCTTAATTTTCTACAAGGAAAAACTCAGGAATAGATGACTGCTGATGAGTTCCATCAAAGAAAGCTTTGTGCTAATATTGTTTGGAGAATTTTTTATGCCCATATCTCGTACAGAGTAACTACTTTGAAGATAACAATACATAAATGTATTAACTATTGTTATTCTCATATTATTTTATTTTGAAATTGCTTTTACCATGAAGTAAAAAGAAAAATGAGCACAAACCCTTAAATTCTCCCAAAAAACCACAGAGGGCAACATCTTCCAGGGTATCCTTGTAGGCCAACAGTATCCTCATACCAACCCCAAAGAAATCACAGGAAACTATAGACAATGTGCTTTATCATTATACGTATGAAATTCCCTGAGAAAATGCTAGCAAACTGGATCAGCAACATATAAAAGGAGGGATACATTGTGGGGACATGGAATCTATCCCAGAAATGCAATGATAGTCCAATGCACAAAGTTAACCATTGTACTACACTAACAGATGAAAAATCACAGTTACTTCATTAGATGCAGATAAAACATTTGAGACAAATCTAACACCCTCTTAAGATGAAAATAATCAACAAATAGCAACAGAAGGGAACTTGTGAACTTACAGAAATACAAAGGAAAACTACATGCAGTAGTGTGAAACTGAAAATTTCCCCTTAAAATGAATGGAATGAGGAGGTTTCCTCTGGTTAATTCTTTTTATATACTTTTGAGATCCTAGTCAGGGTAATTAGACAAGAAAAAGAAATATGAGCACTTGAACTAGAAAGAAATCATTTTAGGCTGTTTTTTAGTTGACATGATCTTATAGGTAGCAAAAAAGAATCCCCCAAAATCTCTTAAAGAAACAAAATGATAGCTAGTTGGCAGGACATAAGACGAATACGTAAGAATCAAATGTGTGACTGTACATCAAAATGAACATGAAGTGGCTACTGAAAGCCACTGTCATTCCAAGTAGGAGCCTTTAATCATTAAAATTAGCATGACGGTCATTTGAATATGACTTAGAATTTCACTCATGGTTAAATTATGACTTAATAGAGCAAATAAAATAAAATTGATCATCGATGTAACAGACTTTTAAAAAGTTCTTAGCCTTTTCAATCTCATTTGAATGTCTAATATGTAATATTTTAAGTGCAAATAAGATCAGCTAATCAAATGCATGCAGTATAGAAAACACTAGGAAAGTATTTACTCCATATCAAAAAAACTATCAATTTGCAAGCTGCCAAAATAATGGGAACAGATGAAAATCACCAATGGATGCCAAATTATGGGAAAGTCTGAGGGGGAACCGTCAGCATGGTAAACATCAGTACAGGATGTGTGCCTCCTGATGGGTGTGAAGGACAGATTTCAGCACCATCATGAGCACTCTTGCCCTGCATATACACACGTGTTATCTACCTGCAAGTGTGCCCGTGAGGTTGGAGAGAATGTCAGAAGAATGACGATGGCATCAGCTAAGTCTAGAACATGGGATGATTCATAGTGAAAAAAAAAAATTCACATGGCCACTAACAAATTCCTAAATAGAGAGGGGAACTCCTGCAAAGAAAGAGCAGCTTGTCAGTTCTATGATTTTGATTTCCCAACTGTGAGTTTCAGGAGAGAAAAGAAGCTGTGTTTAGCAGTTATGCCACAGTTTGTGTGTGTGTGTGCGTGTGTGCGTGTGTGTGTGTATGTGTGTGTGTAAATGGGACTGAGCAGGGATTTATATACACAGTCCAATATTATATACTCTGGACATAGTCTGGTATTAAAGAATTATCAGGAGGATTGCTGTTGAGTTTGAGGCCAGCCTAAACTACAAAGTGAGTCCAAGGCCTGAACTGCATAGTTAAACCCTGTCTCAAAAGGACAAAAAGGGGCCAGAGATGTAGTTCAGTGGCATAAGTGCTTGCCTGCCAAGCTTGAGGTCATGAGTTCAATTCCCGGCACAAAAAAAGAAAAGAATTATTAATATTTAGAGAATCTAGGACTAGGTTTTATTTTATTTTAAAGAGAAAAAAGATAAACAATGAAACAGTTTCAAAACAGGTTAGTAGGACAGTTACCATAGTTGATACCTTGCATATTGTGGTCTTTGTAGTAGTTAATTCAGAGTACAAGATATACGCATGATATCTTGTCTAGACAATATTAGCACAAAGTATTCTTTAAGAACTAAGAGAAGCTAGGTTTTATTTTAAAAATTTCCTATCTGTTAGAGATACAAGTGCTTACAAATGAGATGATGTGCTGCCTCTGAAACTCTTTAAAACATTAGTTAACGGTAGGAATACAGGAGCCAGGCGTGGTGGTGCACACCTGTAATCCCAGCACCAGGGAGGCTGAGGTAGGAGGATCATTGCAGGTTTGAGACCAGCCTGGGCTACAAAGTGAGCTCAAGGCCAGCCTGAACTGCATAGTGAGATCTTGTCTCAAAAAGACAAAATAAGTAAGTAAACAAACACAACCACAGCTGTTATTTTTGCAAGAAGTTCTTTAGTGTGTTACAACTTCAACACATCAAGTCTAAGAATTCTGCTTTTAAAACATGTAGTGGTCCACACACACACACAAAAGATAATAAACATTAGGGGCTGGGATGTGGCCCAAGATAAAGGCTTACCTAGCATGCATAAGGACCTGAGTTCAATTCCCCAGCACAGCAAAACAAATTTAAATCAATTAATCAATCATGCAGTGTTACTGAATTCCTGAGGAAATGCTATTTCTAACAGGAACTCAGCATGTCAGGCATTCTTATCGTCTTTCTGATTCAAAGGCGCTATGCATGCTTTTCTCAGAAGAACAAGCATGGGGTAGATTGAGAAGTATTTTATTTCTACAGCAGTTCAGTTCACTGCATTCCAGTAATGATGGCAGCCACGCCCATGCCCTCGAACTTTGGAACACAGCAATCACAGAAAACCAGCTCACACTTCCATATTATGAACATAACCTAAGAGAATTGGTCACTGCCCTGCTCCCAAAGCCCAGAGAGCACACTCCCGTGTTGATATAGTGTTAGAGAAACCACCAGGTTCAGCTACAGTCAACAAAAGGACAGATTTGCTTAGCTCCCTTGCGGTGGGCATTGACACAAACCAGTGCTCTCTAGTTTGCCAGATGAAAAGTTAGACCAAAAGTGAAAAACTCAAAATTATTTCTGAGCCAATTCTGAGCAAAATAACTAGTGACTATTTCAGTGTAGTGTGAGAACTGGGTTGCATGTGCTGGGTTCCACAGGGGTAGCACAGGACAGGTATAGGAGGACCAGAAGGTTCCTTCAAGCACGGCTTGGCTTCTTGCTAAGTTAAAACAGAAACTAACCAGTGGCTGCACTAACTGTATGCATACCCTTGTTATCCCTACTCCAAATTTTCATTTTCCTAGAAAATAATGTTTAGCCTTAGAATTTCTTATTATTTAGCCATGTAAATGGAAGTGATATAATAACTATTTGAGTGTGCCTGAGAGGTAGTAAAAACTGTTTGTACAGAACTTCCACAAACCTCACACTTGTGCTGGAGATTTAAGTTCTTTGAGCTGGGACTTCCCTGGTCTGAGAGGCTAGGACACAGGTGTCATTCGGGCACTCAGGAAGGTACTGGTGGTGGCACAAGGATGCACACAGACTTTCCTGGTCCTGGTATAACTGAGGTCCTGGGGGTAAGGATGCTGAGGCCTGCTAACTCCTGGTCACATTGCCTGGTCGTGTGAAATGCTGTGTAGTGAATCCCCTCAATTATTCATGCTAGCAGAGTGTGAAGCTTGTGAAGCTGCCTAATGCTAACAGGTAGTGAGGCTGGCATTCAGCTCCCCACTTTATAAATGTCAAAGAGAAGTGCCCGCCTGGAATTCTAGCCCCAGGAGGATGAGGTAGGAAGATCAGGAGGATTGCTGAGCATTCAGGTGGGCCAGAACTATACAGTGGGACCCTATCTTAAGTAAAACCCACCCCACCCGCGCCTGGCCGGGGGGTCACTCACTCCTCATTGAGGGCGCAGCGCCGGTTGGTGTGCGAGCCGTACTTCCACAGCGTCTCCTTGAGCTCAGTGTAAAGATTGTCGGCCAGGCTCAGCGGGATCCCCTCCCACACCAGGATCAGCACCACGATCACGGCTGAAGAACACACATGGCCCGCGCGCTCCCGCACCAGGCACAGCAGCTGCTCCTCCGGCGAACTCCTGCGGATCACCTGTGGGTAGCCAGCCGCCCCGCACCCACCACCCAAGAAGACAGGGTCACTGCGGGCAGGGCAGCACACCTTCACCCCCGTTCACGCCGGGGGCCCAAAGATGCGTAAAATGCAGCTGCACTGGCAACAGCCTCTCCTGCCTCTATACCGAAAAGATGCGGGGATTCACACTCCTCAGTGCTGAGCAGGCTGCATCCAAAATGCAGTCTGCCTGCATGAAAGCCAGGGCTAAAGCAGGCATGCGTGGTGGTGCAGGCCTGTGATTTCAGCACTCAGGAGACTGAGGCAGGAAGATTGCCAAGCATTCAAAGCCAGCCTGAGCTACACAGTGGGTTCCTGAACTACACAGCAAGACTATCTCAGAAAACAAGCAGAACAACAAAAAAAGAAACAAACAAGCTACAGCTAGATAAGACGAGCAGGGGCTGAGTTCAAGGGTTTCCTAATGACCAAATTAAGAACATTTGGGACATTTAAAGGATAAAGGACTATTTCTTTATATTTCAGGAATTTTTTTTTAAGCAAACAAAATGGACCTTCAGCTCACTGCTGAAACTTTCAATTAAACACAATCTGCTCATGATCTTTAAGTGAATCTGCTCTCTTCACAGAGAACACATGGTACATCCAGTGCTCCTGAGTTTGACCTGGTGACCTGACTCAGGGTTAATCAGAATTCCCAGGGTTGGGGACCAAATGCACTGTGAGTCTCACTTACCCATTTAGCAATAGGACATCCCTGAGAGCTTTTGCCTTCTTTACCAGTATAGATGACTCTTTCAATCCTAATAGCTCTACCCTTCTGTCCACACCTTAAAGAAACCCACAGAAATACACACAGACACAATTAGCACATGACTTCAAGAAGCGGCCAAAATATCTGAACATTTGAGCATAACTTTATTCTATGACCACATCCTGAGAAAATGAATGGTTTAATTTATTGAAAAACAAAACAAAACAAAACAGTTCTAAGCCAAGCAAATTGGATAATAGTCTTGTTTTTCTTCAGTATCAAAATATAGTGAAAATTGGAATGAAATGCTTTATAACTTTGTTGGGTGAAAATAATGGGAAGGCTTATTTTTATATATATTTTCACAAAGCACAAAATTTAAGTTAGTTTGCTACATTTGGTCTTGTAAAATATGTGCTATTTTATTTTTGTCCTTTACTAAACTTAAATGGCTGTTTTAAAACTTAAGGAATCACAAATTTTTGCTAGAGTTATCCTTTAAAGAATTCTGTCATTTTTAAAAAGGGGCATGGCCAATAATGAGTATCCAGCCACTCTGCAAAAACAGGGTAGTTCCAGAAATAGACTTATTTCCCCATATGACAAAAACACTATGTACTGCTTGCTAATAATAAAAGTGCAATCACAGAAATTCACTACTTTTACCAGGGTCCTAGCTGGGTGATTATTGAGTGAGTCTTTACATGGTAATTCAGAAGTTAATACTTTGGAACTAGAGCAAGAATGATACTGAGTGTATTCCTGCTGCCCACATAGATGCTCATGGACTATCCCCTTCATGGCCAGATGCTCTACTGGAGTGACAGGGCTGTTGATGGTCCTAGCAAAGGCCCTCTGCACTGATCAGCTTGCTCCTAGGGTCTTGCAGAAGTTAGCTGTCCTATAGGCAAATGCTTGCATACCTGAGACTGACAACAAGACAAGACACGGACAAAGCAGCTACCGATGGACTCTGTCTCTTGGCAACTTTCCATTCACAGCGCTAGGGGAGTGAACTCCCTGCTTCCCTTCTTACACTGCTGCTCGCACCCCGGTGGCTGATTCTCATCTGTGCCTGGGTTTGCTGGAATGTCTCAAAGTGGGCAGCCCGTGCCAGCGAGCAGACTATCAGCTTTGTCAAATATTGTGACTCTCTGGTGAATGTACAGTGTGGCATGTTGGCAACCCCGGGGGAGCTGAGCTTGTTAATCACCGCTCAATTTACAATTGTTCACTGCGTTGTGTGGGAAGGCTGGGAAATCTGACATGTACAAAAGGATAAACGGTAATCTGCCCTGTGCCTTTGCATTAATTACCTTTCTTCCATGATTTCTCTAATAGCTGCCACATTAGGACCTGCTCCTAGATGGGTATAAAAAGGACCTTCATCTTTTTCAATAATTTGCTCTGTTGAGATAATAGAAGATTATTATTTTAGACCTCAATTATACTAAATATAAAGGCTACATCCACAAAGATTATCCCCCAGTGCCACAGTAAGGGCCTTATGTGACTTTCAAAATTTTTCCTTCTTTAAAATAAGTAAACTGATGGACTGGTCTATTAGAAAATGTGCCAAATAACTAAGCATGTGTACATGATGGCCGGTGGGAAAAACTACTACATTACATTCAGATATGGTACGAAAATTATTTTAAACCATTCAAGTGGGACTGAGTGAAGAAAATAGTGGAGGAATTAAAATGTATTATATGTAATATAATTTAGTTTTTTAAACTGAAAATAAAAAAATTTAAAGCTAACTGGAAGCCTTCCTGGCACTTGGATATGAAGATTTTAAAACAATTTTTTCTGTCCCATCCCACCCCACCCCCCTAGGTATTACTAGATTTACTGTCAAGGATACCCTTTTCTGGTCATTTTCCCACAAGATTTAATTACTCTGCTTTGAAAATAAGAATATTCAATCCCAAGCCATGCTTTTGCGCATAGAGCAGTTTGATGGGAGTCAGGGTAAAAGGAAGAGGCAGTTTGCCAAGCACCAGAGATGGAGGGCTGGGATTGGTGAGGATGAGGGGCAGCCAGGGTGGTGGAACTACCCAGTATTAGGAGGATGCATGTGGCACTTTTACTAGCCACACAGAAGGGTCCCTCCATCATTCCACAAAGTGTAGAAGGTGACAGGGCTGGTTTCACCAATGCACACCTTTGACATTTGTCCCTTCAAAGGTTTTCTACCATAGCCAAGTGGATCCTGTGGCTAAGGCCTCTGCCCACGTGCAGATCCACATCAACTGGCAAAAATGTTTCCTGATTCTCAGACCCATCACATACTCTCAATTTGAACAAACAGCTGTTGTGTCAAAAAAAAAAAATCTGCTTTTTATCAAGAAAAGTAAAATGTTAAAGAGAAAAATGGAATCAAAATTAGTATGAATCCCAATGTTTTAAGCATATCAATGGAAAAGGGGTTAACTTCATGAATCCCAGGACCTCAGCATTAGAATTTCCCCAACTCACCAGGAATAAAGAATTTCCTCATTACTCAGAAATCTGGTAGAACAATTAATATATCTAAGCTTGAACTTTTAAAAATTGCAGGCTCCTACATTAGTTCACATGTGGCAGTTACTCTTTAATGTTAACAGATTTTTCCTTTCTTCCCCTGGCTGTATGTCTGTCCAGGAGAATAATTTCAGACTTAAATAGGTGGATTAATGTAAAACAGACACATTTCTATTTTAAAGGGTATAAATAGAGGGGGAAAATGAATGTGCAAAATTGCTTAAGTTTTCTGCAAAAAAACCTGCATGTGAGTGAAGTTTTCTCTCACATGGCATAAGCATCTATAATTTAAAAGACAAAAATGTAAGCTGCAGAGCGTTATGAGCCTTTACAAATTGCTCCCAGACTCAATATTAAAAAAAGAAAGAAAAAGAAAGAAAGGAAAAAGAAAATCCCATATCTGAAGAAAAGTCTGCTAATTTCAGGGAAGCACCATGTGCTTCAGGACGTTTCTGGACTTACCGACGCATCGGCACGACGGGAAATCGTACTGAGTTTTGGCGGGTGCGTCCAATAAATTCTTTATAGAGGGATCTAGTAATTTGGAAGGTGACTCTAAAAAAGTATTGAGAACAGAGCCAGCTGTTCTTTTGGTCGGGGTCTTTTCAGAAGGAGTTGCCTGCGGCTCTGCCGTGGAGGTGTGGGTGTCAAGCTCTGCAGTGCTGACTTGTCTGGACAGCACTGTGAGGGGCCCTGATGTCTCAACTTTTATTTGTTTCTGTGACTTGAGTGCAAGAGCCTTATGGTCAAACAATGATTTGACCTGAAATTGCTTCACATGCTGCTCCATGGTCTCAAGGATACTCTTGGGCTGCGCATGGTCACAGCTCAGGGCAGGAGCTTCTTGCTTGGTTTGCTTCTTCCACGTTTTGGGATCTTGCTGCATGGACACAGGGCGCATACAGGCAGGGGGCTTGGACCCAGGTTCTAGCTTAATTGGCCTGTTCATCTGGCCATGGCAAGGCCCCACCTGGGACTGTTTTGCTTGCTGTTGCTCGTGCCTGTGCAAGAGGTGCCACCTCAGTGCCGCATGCTTCTGAATGTCCTTCTGGGGAGGGTTCTGTGTGGGAGTCTGTGCCTGCTCGTGCACAGGAAAAGCCTTAGCTTGGTTCTGCATCAAGTATCTCTGCTGCATCAGCTGCGCAGCCTGCAGTGCAGACACGTTTTGGTTTCTGCTTGTATACACCTGGGGAGCTACAGCTTGTGGCTGCCGCTGTTCTTGTTCTTGAAAGCACCTGTGCAGAATACCTTGCCCCGGAGTCACATTGTTTGGAAAATATTGCATGGGATGCAAATGTTGGGACTTATTTCCCACAAAGAGTTGAGAATGTATACTTTGTTCTTTATTCTCCGGAACTAAGTGTGTGCTATTGGAACAGGAGATCTGGGTTTTGCTTGGACTTGATTTCAAGACCTGCTCATAAGGGGAATTTCTACTACTCACATTTTGTCCTTGCTCCAGTCCTGCTTGGGTGTTCTGAGTTTGGAACTCACTTGCTTTTGAATACTGATTTTCCCCACCGAAGCACTCTTCCACTTTAACGTGGCCAGTGAATGATCCTTCTCTTTGTGGATCATTGCTATCTTGGGGATGTGGAAAAGTCTGAGGCATTTGTTCTTCAGCCTTCATTTGTAATTGCTGCTGCTGCTGCTGCTGTTGCTGTTGCTGTTGCTGCTGGTTTTGAGGAATTTGTGGACTTTGGGGTGGTTGTGTTTGTACTGCCTGCTTAGAGGGCTTGTGTTGCAAAAGGTGCGAGTTAGAAAATGGCTCCACCGCTAAAGCCTGAATATTCAAGTGCTGTTTTAACAATGGGGACTGGAGTCTCTCAGCTTGGGGATCTGCAACTTGCTGGAAATGATGTCGAGGGGTACACAGTGCCTGCATGCCGGCTTTAGGCAGGGGCTCTGTCTTGGAGATTTGGCCCTGGCGGGAGAGGAGGGGAAACCGGAGATGCTGGTCCGCCGTACCTTGCGGCTGCCCATGACTTGTGTCACTGGGGAACACTTGGGACTTCTGCTGTGCTGGCGCTGCCTGTGCAGCATAAGCCAGCCGTGAGAACGCCCCGGGCATGGCGGATTTTCCAGTGTGTGGCCTGGAGGTCATCTGCACAGCAGGTGTGGGCTGATAGTGAAACGTGGAGCACAGCGATGGCTCCTTGCATTTCGGATGAGATTCAGGTTGATAAAAATGAGGGGCCTTCAACTCAATCCATCCTGGTTTCACACAGCGCTGGGCTGGGAGCACAAGCCCTCGAATCTGTTGCTGGTCTTGACTCTGCAGAATCTCCAGCTCGTTGTGTCCCAGCAGTGGTGGGCAGGAGGCCTGCACCTCTCTCCTGTAAGCAAGGAGGGGCAGCTTGTGCTTGAGATGGTCTAGAGTGTCTGTGGTCAGCCTTGCTTTCTCAGCACACAGGGGCATAGGTCCTGGCACGGCTGCACCATTCTGATGGACACCATGACTCTGAGGCCCCTCTGCAAGCCCCAGGCTGAGGCTAGACTCCTGCAGTGATGGATTGGGACTCTGGGACGGTGTAGCCTCAGGTCGGGCCTCTGTTTTCACTTCACTTAGGAGACTTACATTGCTTTGCTTGGGGGACTGGTGGTGATCTTCCAGAGACGCATCCTGCAGAGCCGCTTTTCCTGTGGGAGGAGGAGGGGGGGGAAGAAGCAACTGCAGCGGACACGATGTGGTAGTGGCAGAGAAAGAATCCTTAGGCAACATTGAGCTCTGCTTGAAATAAGCACCATTCGTTTCATTTTGCTGTGAATACTGTTCAGAGCCGCTGCCAGCAGCTTGCAAGTCACTGCTGGAGCCTGCACACAATCCCTTCACAGCTGCCAGCACCGAGTTCCCGCGCACCTCGCAGGTCTGCACAGGACGCAGACAGATCTCCAGGGCTGGCTCTTGCGGCTGTGGCTGTGCCGGCCTCTGGAGGGGACAGGTATCTGGCACTGCAGCTGACGGCCTGGCATGACCCGTGTCGCAGGCCTCAGTCCCCACCGCAGCTGGCTCTGGGGGCAGCTCAGAGCCTGAGGGGTGTGGGCCCTTGATCTGCCCTGAGGTATGCGATGGGTGAGCGACCTCACAGGATGGCTCGGGAGAAGCCTGGCCGTCGGTGGCGTTGCTGTGAGATGTGGTTTTTTGTACTGCAGTGGAAACACAATCTGGATCGCATTGGGACAGTGTTTTTTCCAGGAGTTCACTGTGTGCGTTTTCCAGGGAAGAGGCAGAGTCTGTAGCACCATTAGGCATGAGCGCTGCCTTGTTCTTCAGAAGTAACGCAATGTTCTCGTCTTGGTACTTAGCATCATTCTGCTCCTGTTCACTCAGCACCGGGTGCTCTGGGTTTTCCAACCCATTGTAGTCCCGTGATAGAAAAGTGGCAAGATCTTCAGCTGCATTTTCTCGGGCTCTGGAGCTCACGGAGTCTCTGTTCTCATTCGCAGAGGCAGGTGGTTGGCTGATTCTTTCTGCTGGATTTCTTTCCTGGCTTTCCCCGAGGGTCTTTCTTTCTCTGTTGGCCTTTTGGTCTTGTCTCAGTTTCTTATTCTGATGGATTGCAGAGAGAGACGGTTCACTCACTGTGCGTTTTATTCCCCCGTTTTCCAGACACCTGGAAAAGCCTCTGCCTTCGTGGAGGAAGTCAGGACTGGCGTGGCCTCTCAGGGGGACCCCAGACCAGCTCTTGAGGGCCTGCCACCTGGTGTCCCCATTCACCTCAGGGTGAGGCTGCTCAGGGACTGGGCTTCCATTCTGCAGCTTGGCTGCCAGGGGCTCGAGCTGGCAGGCAGAAGCTGTCGTTGGGATCAGGAATGAACTGAGTGTGCTGCCTGCCACATGGCTGCTTCTGTCCTGTTCCATCAGGCTTGCTTCGGGGCCATCCACGAGGCTGCCCTCTGAGTGAATCCTAAGGGAAGGGAAATAAACACCACAATGCATAAACACATAATTACCCCAACTGGTGCAGAAATATGCAGGAACACCCAGAGACCGCAAGGTGGGACCTCACTGTCGTTGTCACAGAAAGTGGCAATTCTTGTCTTCAACAACTCTTGAATAGTCATGGCCAAGAAGAGCCAGAGTGACCAAGAGCAGCAGCCGCTGTGGGAATTTAGAGGGCCAATTTACTTCCCACATAATTCTTTCCAGTCACAATGCAAAGAGCAAGACACAAAGATTGCTTCCACTTCCTGTAGACTCCACTCAGCTGACCTCTCACCTAGTTCCATCTTTTCTGCCTTCCTCATGTTCCTTAAACCCTCTTCCCTGCTGTGTCACCGCTCAAGTCCTTGTCATCTGTCCCAAGATCGACAACAGTCACTTTTCTGCATGGTTGCTCCCTTCATCCAGCCGGTCC
Organism: Dinomys branickii; assembly: GCA_004027595.1. NCBI lineage: Eukaryota > Metazoa > Chordata > Mammalia > Rodentia > Dinomyidae > Dinomys > Dinomys branickii. Next base: position 31,256 of record PVLD010019535.1, read on the forward strand.
TCCCCGCCAAGCCTTCCAAGACACCCTTATTTGCTACCCAAGGACGCGTTCTGTGACATAACCCTCAGCGTTGCCCTTCTGTCACACACACACTGGCTCCACATCTCTGGTCCTCAAGCTGTCTCACTCACACACCTCAGAGGCAACTGTGGACTTGTTCGGGGCCCGCCCTGCCTGGCGGGGGCTGTGGAGTGTGCATCCTAATTTGGCCTGCTGAGCCGAGGCTGCAGCTGGATGTGCAGGGCTGGTAGAGCACAGGAAACCTGGGGGGTTAAGGGTCAGCTGGCTCCTTCTATGGAAAATTCTGGACTAACAGCAAAGGCTTTCCAGACACAAGCTTTCTGTCTTTCCTCCTGCTCCCTTTCATGGTTCGTAATCCCAAAATAAGAGCTTAGATGAGCTCAAACCTAGAAAGCATTTCTAGGTCTTCTTGCCTTACCTTACTAGGGATCAAACACAGGGTTCATGGATGCTAGGCAAGTGCTCCACTGCCCAGTGACATGTTTGGCCCTTTTTGGTTTGAGACAGGGTTTCACTAGGTAGCCTCGTATGATCCTGAATTTATGATCCCCCTGCCTTAGTCTACTAGGTAGTTAGTGTTACAGGCATGGGCTACCTGGTTCAGATCACTGATTTTTGTTGGGATTCTGTCTTTGACTCTGCAAGAGAAGTATTTGCTTACATTTATGTTGCTTCCTGTTACTGGAAGATTCTAGGCCTATTGCTCTCAATTGTACTTTATGCCCTCTCACTGAACTGCAAATTCCAAGAACAGACCTTGTTCACCTTTATGCCTGAAGAAGAATGGGTATCCAGTAAGAGTCAGAGACTGACAAACAGTTGCTCATCTCATGGTCATTATGTATTCAAGTATTTTGTGAGATTGACGAGCATCTCAAAGTCTAAACACTGGGGCCATTGGGGAAAATGTATTATAAGACTAAGTGTGTTTTACAAGAAACACATTTAACTCAAAAAGAAATTCAGATACTGAAAGTTAAAGGATGGAAAACAATAGAAATTTGGAAAAAAGTAGGGATAGATATTTTATTTGCAGACAAAGTGAAATTCAAGTCCAAACTGATCAAAAGAGACAAAGGTCACTATACACTTAAAGGAAAACTCCAAGAGGAAGAGAAAAGCAAAGATTAACAAACATGAAAAATCAAATAAATACTAATACAATTGTAATCAGGGACTTCAATACCCCACTGTCACAATGGGTCAAGTAGACACACACACACACACACACACACACACACACACACACATCAACAAAGAAATATCAGAACTGAACCAAACCTGTGAACAAATTGGAGTTAGTAGATGTCTACAGAATGTTCCACTCCCCATCAGAATACACATTCCTCTCAGCTGCATGAAAAAGTGCATGTTCGCCAAAATGGACCACATACTAGGTCACAGAACTTGCTTAAGTAAATGCAAAGGGATTGAAATTACCCCATGTATATTATAGACAATATGTGCAATGAAATTGGAAATCAATGGCAAAAGAAACCACAAGAACTTCTTAAAAACATGGAAATTAAATAGCACCCTACTGAACCAATGGGTCACAAATGAATTTAAAGAAACTAGACAGTTTCTACAATTAAACAATAATGCCGATACAACATATTAGAGTTTATAGGACACTATGAAAGGAGTCCTACAAGGGAATTTTATAGCAGAGAATTCTCACATCATGAAAACAGAGTGAGCTCAAATAAGCTACCTAATGTTAAACCTCAAACTTCTACAAGAAGAAGAGCAAGTCAAGCCTAAAGCTCATGAGGGAGGAAATTATAAAAATCTGAGCAGAAATGAATGTGATGCAGACTAAGAAAGCAACAACAAAAAACAACAACAAAATCAATGAATCAAAGAGTTGTTCTTTTGAAAATTAAATAAAATTGAAAAGCCTTTAGCCAATCTTATCAAAAAAGGAGAAGACTCAAATCAATCTAATTAGAAATGAAAAGGGTAAAATCACAACAGATTCTGCAGAAATGCAGATCATTAGTACAGACTTTGAGAACTTCTATCCTAGTAAAAGGGAAAATGCAGAAGAAATGGACAGATTCCTAGATACATATGAATTACTAAAGCTGAATCAAGATATAAAAATTTTAAATAAACTAATCAGTCAATGAAATTGAAGATGTAAAAACCTACCAACAAAGAAAACCCCAAGTCCTGATAGAGACACTGCTGAATTCCATGAGAAATTTAGAGAAGATCCAATGCTATTACTATTCCTCAAACTCTTTAAGGAAATTGAAAGGGAAGCAGTACTCCCAAATTCATTCCTGGAAGCAAGTACAGTGGATTCTGCAGTTACGACCAGTCTCACATTCAAACAACTTGAGTTATGAGCAAAATCTTGAGTTAGTTGTAAACAAAAACTTGCCATGACAGAAAAGTGTATGCAAACATCAATCTGAGCCTGGATTCCTGATGTTCTTATGGAAGGGGCTTCTCCTTCCAAACAGCCAACTTCCATTTCACCCTCCCTTCCTGCAGCCCAGAGATGTCATCTTGAATGGTGAGTACAGTATGGAATTACTGTTTCTGGTAAACTAGGCATATTTTAACTTTTTACTTACTACACTGGGAAAATTGTTGGTGTTTCTGGTAAATTATACACATTATACAACACTTTTTTATATGAAGGGAGGGGTTTGGAATGCATTATGGGTATTTCCATTATTTCTTATGGGAAAAATAATCTTGACTTACAACCAACTTCAGTTACAAACATCCCTTGTGAGTGAATGAACTGAGTTCATAAGCCCAGGTTCCACTGTCTTACTCTGGTACCAAAACTAAAGAAGGATCCAACCAACAACAACAAACTACAAGCCAATCTCCCCAGTGAACACAGACACAAAAAATTCTCAATTAAAATACTGGCAAATATCCCAGCACTTGGGAGGCTGAGGGAGGAGGATCATTTCAAGTTCAAGACCAGCCTGAGCTACAAAGAGAGCTCAAGACCCGCATGAACTGCATAGCAAGACCCTGTCTCAAAAAGACCAAAAAAAGATACTGGCAAACACAATACAGCAAATCATCAAGAAGATTATACACTATGATCAAGTAGGATTCAACCTAGGGATATAGGGATGGTTTAACATACACAAATAAATAAATGTAATACATCATATTAACAGAACCAAAGACAAAAATCACATGATCATCTCCAAAGATAAGGAAATTATGACAAAGTCCAACACTCAGTCATGATAAAAACCCTACAAACATTGGAATAGATGACTTTTACCTCAATCAGATAAAAGCCACCTATGACAGACAAATGCCCAACATCATACTAAATGGTCAAAAACTGAAAACTTTCACTCTAAAATGAGGAAAAAGACAAGGAAGTCCACTCTCACTACTCCTACTCAATATAGTTCTGGAAACGTTAGCCAGAACAATCAGACAACAGAAAGAAATAAAAGGAATATGGACAGGAAAAGTTAAATTATCCTTATTTGCAGATGATATGATACTATGCATAGAAGAACCCCAAAAACTCCACAAAGACTTCTAGATTTAATAATTAAAATCAGTATCATAGCTGGATAGAAAATCAACAGTTAAAATCAATAGCCTTCCCATACATGAAAAACAAACTCACTGAGGGAGAAATTAGGACAACAACACCTTTCATAGTAGCATCAAAACAAAACAAAACAAACAAACAAAAAAAGACTCAGTCTAACAAAGGAAGTAAAAGATATCTACACAGAAAACTACAATATTCTAAAAAAGGAGATCAAAAAAGATACCAGAGGGGCTGGGGATATAGCTCAGGGTCCTGAGTTTGATCCCCAGTACCGCAAAAAAAAAAAAAAAAAAAAAAAAAAAAAAAAAAAAAAAAAAAAAAAAAAAAAAAAAAAAAAAAAAAAGATACCTGAAAATAGAAAGATATCCTTTATCTAGGTCATACTCCCGAAATTGTTATACATATTTAATGTAACATCAATCAAAATACCAATAATATTCCTCACAGAATGAGAAAAAACATTCCTAAAATTCATTTGGAACCAAAAGAGATCTACAGTAGCAAAAGCAATTCTGAGCAACAAAGACAAGGCAAGGAGCATTACAATCCCTGACTTAAAATTATAATACAAAGCTACTGTTATAAAAAAATGGTACAGGGAAAAGAAAAAAACAAAGATCAATGGAACAGACTAAAAGATGCAGAAACAACTCCATGCACACTCAGCCACCTTATCTTTGACAAAGGGGCCAAATATGTGCACTGGTAGAGAGATAGCCTCTTTAGTCAATGGTGCTAGAAAAACTGACTTTCTAAATGCAGAAGACTAAAACTAGACCCATGCCTATCACTATGCACTAAATTAAAATCAAAATGGATCAAAGACCTAAATATTAAAACAGAAACACTAAATCTGGTGGAAGAAAGAATCAGCAGAACTATTGAAGACGCTGTAGGCAAAGATTTTATGAACAAAACTCTGATCTCATGCAAAATATTACAAAACAACTAAGATCTCACCTTATTAAAAAGCTTTTCCATAGCAAGAGAAATCACCAAGAGTGAAGAGACAACCCACAGAATGGGAAAAAGTTTTTGCCAGTCATTCCTCAGACAAAGGACTAATATCTAGAACATATAAAGAACTAAAAGAATTAGACCTCCTCAAATTCAAAGACCCAATCTAAAAATGGGCATCTGAGATTAATACATACTTCCCAGATGAAGAAATACAAATGGCAAATAAATACATGGTAAAATGTTCAACATCATTGGTCATTTGAAGGATGCAAAGTAAAAGAACACAGATTCCAGCTCACCCCAGAAATAATGGCTATCATCAAGAAATCAACCCATAACACATGCTGGCAGGGCTGCGGGGGGCGGGGGGGCGGGGGGCGGTG
>PVLD010019536.1:0-36156 GCA_004027595.1 Dinomys branickii
GGGAAAGAAGGAAAGGGAGAGGGAAGGGGAGGGGAAAGGGGAGGGGGAGGGAAGGAGGAGGAGGGGGAGGAGATGGAGAAGGAGAAATTAGTTGTCACAGCTGTAATTTCTTCAGGATCACCAGGCGTGTCACGCTGGGTAAAGGAACCACTGTCAGCAGACAGTGCTCTGTATCTGCAGTTCCCCATCCAGGGTTTAACCAACCCAGGCTCCAAAATATTGTAGGGGAAAAACACCTCTGTACTGAACACTTGCAGATTCTTTTTCTTGTCATTATTCCCTTAATAATAGAGCACAGCAACCATTTACAAGCATCCATGTTTCATTAGGTTTTGTAATTAATCAGGACACGATTTAACCTTTGGGAACTCATAGCAGGTGTGGGTGACACAAGCAAAGTGTTTTCTTCTTTACCTTCTCTTCCTTTTTGGATTCATGAGACAGGATCTTGTTACGTAGTCCAGGCTGGCCTAGAATTTGTGGTGATCCTCCTTCCTCAGCCTCCTGAGCGTTGGGATTACAGGCTTGACCCATCGTGCCTGGCACAAACTCTTTTCCTATATATTGTTCCATATATTAGGTCCATAGGTTCAAGGTCATGAGTACCGCATGAGTAACAGTAAGCAATAATATTTAAGCTCTCAATTTGGCTATAATGTGTGTTTTGTAGGAATGCGTAGCATTCAATTGTATATTGTTTATATTATATTTCTTTGTTTAATAATTTCTAGATTGTAACTGAAAAGAAAAATTATGCATTTATCATATAATACATAATAAATGCCAATTTGCAGTGTTTAACTTTTTTTTCATGTTTGAACACATATTAGTAATCTCTGTGATCCACTTGACCTCCACTGTAAGTTTTTAGACTGCAACCTCCAGAGGGTTAAAGTATATAGGAGGAGGTACATAGAGTATGTGTATGGGCCTGTGTAGGCATGAAGTCATTTAATTGAACCCAGGACTTTTGTACTGAGCTACAAATACAACCCTTTTAAATTTTTTATAGTGAGACAATCTTGTTAAGTTGCCCAGGCTGGGCTGGAATTTTCCATCCTCCTGCCTCAGCCTCCCAGAATGCTGAGGTTGTAGGCATGCACTACGGCACCTGGCATGGATTTCACATTGCTGCCTTCTCAAGGAGAGTTGCCTTGAGGCCCATATTTATAATTTACAGCTCCAAGCTAGTAAAGGGGAGGGACATTGCTTGGATGGCAGCCTGAAAAGCAGACGATGATGCCATCTCACTTAGGAAGCTGTGTTAAGATAAATGAATGAGCAGTTCTTGCCGCAGCTCTGTGGCCTCCAGTATTAAATATTCCTGCATTCACCCTGGGCAGACTTACACTTCCTCCATCAATCATAAAAATTTCCTTTGTTCCTAATGATACCAAAGCCTCAAACTTAGCCTAGGAGTCAGCAGCCAAAATGGGTACCCCGGTTTATCTTATCTATATCAATGTTCCATGGTGTTTGCAAACAGAGTATATAGAAGGCCATGAAAGCTATCTGACTCTTTGGGTTTGTTTCCATTTTAATCTGAGAGGTTGGGCTAAGCGGGCGCTGTTGCTGCTGGGCTCCAAAGGACTGTGATTTTGTGTTGCTATGGGGATGAGATTATATGATTCAAAGGCACAGCATGTTCCATTGCTAAGATAATTGCTGGCATCTTCATCTCCTCTATCAGGGGCTGCTTTGTCACAGATTTTGACCACGGAGACACTGAGCTTGACAGAGGACAAGAGAAAGAAAGAAAAATGAGCATTGTGGCAAGTTCCGCAGAAAGTGAAAAGTCCCCTTGCTAATTCTCCCTGGGTGACTTCATGGTGACAGCTAGTAAAATAGATGGCATGGTTATTCATGTCCTTTTTGGGAACCAGTGACTGCCATTTCTTGGTGGCCTGATGGTAAGATGGAAAGGTGGCTTGCTCAGCCACCAGTGAGCAGAGAGACCCAGAAAGCTGGATATTTCAGAAGGCGTTTGAAGCATTCAGGCTTGTAGTCAGGCGGCTGGGGAAATGAAGGAGACCTGAAGGAACTTCCTGAAATGGGGGACAAGCCCATATCCTGATTGGGTTTAGTTACATGGATATTGTGTTAGTTGAAACTCAACAAACTGCACACTTGTGCTCTGGGCATTCCCATAAAATATATATTTTATCTCAGTAAAGTAATCCTTCGCACAGATACGAAGAAGACAGCCTTGGAGATACACAGAACAGCTTCAGTCATTTTTCTGCTGCTTGAACAAAATACTCAACACTTACTACAACTTACATGAGGGGAGGTTTATTTTGGCCCGTGGCTGCAGTCCATGCTTGGCTGGCTCCAGGGCAGAAACAGGGTGGTAGAGGGGCCTGGCAAAGGACAGCTCTTCTGCCCCTGGAAGCCAGGAAGCAGGGAAGCAGGGAGACAGGGGAGGGGAAGAGGCAGGAATCCGCTTCTACAGCACCTGCCCCAGTGACCCACCCTCCACCTAGCCATGATCTCATCCACGGAGCAATCCGCTAAGGAGCACAGCAACACCATGAGCCCGTCACCCTCCGCACACATGAGGACTGGTGGGCACCGTGAATCTCAGCCATAACAGTGTGGTGTGGAACTAGTTTCGCGCTGGCTACAGCATGCCTTGCCTGCTTTTGCAAGGTGAGGGATGGAGTTTGGTGAAATAGAAGTATTCCTCTGGCAGCTTTTATCCTCACAGGAGTCCTGGGAGCACAGCATGGCTCAGAAGACACACAGTGTCCCTGTGGGTAGAGCGCAGGGGTGGAGCTCATGCAGAGCTCATGCCCATGGCCCTGGTTGCAACCCTGCCACAGCCAAAAAACTAAACAAAACAACACAACACAACACAAAACAACACAGCCAATGCAGTTAGAAAAGAAAGCAAGCCTGGCATGGTGGCACACACCTGCAATCCTAGCACTTGGGAGGCTGAGGCGGGAGGATTGTTGTGAGTTTGAGACCAGCCTGGGCTACAAAGTGAGCTCAAGACCAGCCTGAACTGTATAATGAGACCCTTGTCTCAAAAAAGACCAAAAAAGAAAAGAAAAGGAAGCATACGAATTGGAGAAAAGGAGTAAAATTTAGATCTGTGTGTCTAGATAACACAATCCATGTAAGGCCAGAGATATGCTCCTTAATTCTCTCTCTCAATTCTTTTGGTTTTTTTGAGACAGTGTTTGGCTATGCAGTTCAGGCTGACCTTGGGCTCACTTTGTAGCCCAGGCTGGTCTCAAACTTGAAATGATCCTCCTGCCTCAGCCTCCCAAGTGCTGGGATTACAGGGGTGTGCCACCACATTCAGCTCTTTTAATTCTATTTTGATGAATATATCCACCCTCCATCTCTTCTTTCTCTCTGTCCTTTTCTCTTTTTGCATTTTATTTGTTGAGTGCCAAGAGACTACAGAATTTCCCACAGGCTGGATCTTGCACATCTCTCATTTGGGGAGCATTTGACATATTTTTCTGCTTCCTCTTGTATTCTTCTTAATTTTTTAATCAGACCCAAGCTTTCCCTTCCCTCCCACACCCACATTATATGGACAGAATGTCTGATTTTCTTATTTTTTCAAAAAGATGCCAGTGCTAGTTGATGAACATTAACTAAAGATTCATTAAGGATTAAAGAAAGATAAATGTTCTATTTCTATAGAGGCTTAGTTTACTGGTTTCCCCCTTGTTATTTGGTTACTTGGAGGTATCATTTAGATAGGAAAGATGAGGTAAATGGTTTTCTCCTTGTTTACTGATTTTCCAAATAATGACCTGAATCATCCAGCATCTTCCAGGGTGATGAATGAACGTGTTTTGAGAGTGTTGATAAATGCTGAGCTTTCTGCCTTGCATTGTGTTTCTCTAACAATGAATGAGATCAAGCAAATTTTCAAGCATTTGAGAGAATTTACTCTCTTCTTTGAGTGAACTCCATGTCTTATATTGATTTTACACTAAGTTTTTAATACAAGAATTCTTTATGTATCAGGCATAGCTATGCTTTGTCTATGACATATATCACTAATTTCCCAGTAAGTAATTTTTAAAATCATGGTCATATGTGTAACAGTTCCCCCCTTCTACATAGTCAAATGTGTTAATCTTTTCCCCTTATGATGTGTGAATTTTCAGTCTTCATTAGAAAAGTTTTCCCTCCTTCAGTTGTGGAAGAATTCCTGCATTTTACCTCTTAATATTTCCATGGCTTTAGCCAGGCATGGTGGGGCATGCCTGTAATCCCAGAACTTGGGAGGCTGAGGCAGGAGGATTGTTGCGAGTTTGAGACCAACCTGGGATACCAAGTGAGCTGAAGGCCAGCCTGAACTGCATAACAAGGCCCTGTCTCAAAAAAACAAAACAAAACAAAACTTCCATGGCTTCATTTCAAAATTTTACTCTTACGTATTTGGTTCACTTGAAATGTATTAGGTATATGGTGTGGAGGATGGATTTAATTTTGTCTCTTTCCATAAGGCCAGCCAGTTTTCCCAGCATCACATATTAGGAAGCCCTTTGTCCTCCCCCTGGTTTGGGACACTGTCTTTGTTGTATCTTTGCTTTGCATCTGTCATTTTTTTTTTCTGGATTCTTTTTCCTGCTTTCCTGTAGTGCCTACCTCTGAACAGGATGATGTCTTGGCATTTATTTCTAGCATTATCTAGCTGTTCTTACTTGTTTTATCCAAGTTGTAATCAACGTTTTTCTAATTTGAGGGAAGAAACTAATGGTATTCTTGCTGAGCTCGTGTTAAATGTATTGGTTGACCCAGTGAGGAGGAACACCTTCAAGAGATTAAATTTTCTCTCCAAGAATATGGTATGTCTTCCCATTTGTTCAAGTCTCCATTTTTGTCATTCAAATGTTTTTATAGTTTTCCTCTTTTGAATTTTGAACATTAAAAAAAAAAGAATTTTGAACATTTCACTTCAATTTCAAGCCTCAGTACCTTTTGGCTGTACTGGGGTTTGAACCTAGGGCCTTCACACTGAGCTACATCCTTAGCTCCTTTATTTTTTATTTTTAGACTGGGTTTTGGTAAGTCACTATGTTGCCCAGACTGGGCATGAACTTGGTATCCTCCTGTCTCAGCCTCCCACCATGTTAGGATTATAGGCATACACCACCATGCCTGGCTTCTTTAAAAATTTTTTTAAAGTCATAATTAAGCTGTATATAGTGATGGTGAGACTGTCATCTCAGCTACTAAGGAGGCTGAGGCAGGAGGATGGCTGTGTAAGCTTACACAGTGGGTAGTGTACAGTCAATAAGCACAACCAGAAGATGAAAGAGTGAAGAGAGGTTTGTTAGTTGTACAAATAGGGGGAGAGCGCTGGGAATAACTCTTTAAAGAATGTCAATCATCAGTACCATAAGTAAAAAGGAAAGAAAAAGTGGTGGTGGTTTCGTTACTGCATGGGGCCGGTACAGTCTAGGCTCTTGTGTATAATGAGCAGAGAATCATCAAGTGCCCACCTGAAGCAAGTGGCAAGCAGCTACTGTCATTGAAGATCATGGGAACCTGTGCTCAGGGCACAGCTGTGCCAATAAAAGACATGGCACAGACAGAAAAATGATGCCAGGTTAGCAGAAAAGTAAAAGCACCGCACACAGGTCTTGGAAACAACAGCGACAAAGGCAGGAACAGGCACAGCAACAGCAACAGCAACAGGAGCAGTAACAGGAACAGCAACAGCAACAGCAACAACAACACCAACATCAGCAGCAACAGCAGCAGCAACAGCAGCAGCACCTGGTAAATCACACTTTTGGAATTTGAAGGACATGCACCTCAGTCCAGGTATCTCCCACTGGATTTATAGGTGTGATTGACAGGAATGATTGACAGGGTGCTGCGCCATCTCAGTTGCTCTTGACCTGAATGCTTGCCCCAGAATTCACTCTGATCTTAATTACATGCATGACACGTAGTACATATTTATGAACCCTTAATGAGGTGGGAGTAGGGTGAAGGTGACTGATGGTCGGGCTAGGTTATGGCTTGGGTCCAGATACCCCTTCAGAGACTCATGTGGTCATAGGTGGGGCTTTTTGGAGGTGGCTGGATCTACAGTGTGGGATGCTGGGATTAAGGATGTGATGCTGCAACTGATTCATGGTGTGATGCTAGGATTAAGGGGCTCCATCCAGGGTGTGAGTGCTACCCACTCTCAGGGTGTATAGCCTGGACAGGATATAAGGGTTATATAGAGGGGACTTCTGGGAAGATGGTGACCAGGTAAGCAGCAGAGCAAGATCCTCCCAGAGGATCGCCACCCAGACACTGGAATATAGCAACATGAGAAAGACAAGAAGGAGAGAAAGGTGTTCCCTGAAGTCAGGAAGGATCTGAAATGAGAACTGAAGCCCTCAGAAAGAGCAAACAAGACCTCTCCTGGAGGAAAGGCTCAGAGAGCTTCCACGGCCCAATTGGAGGAAAAGGAGGTGGAGAAAGAGGGAGTCACTGCTCCAAACACACCCTCGGCCCGCTCCCTCACTCTGGCACTCACAGCTTCAGCTTCAGAGGCCTGTGCTCATGGAAGCCTCCCGACTTGGCCAGGGGAGAGCAGAGTTCTGAGAGCTCATCCAGGACCAGAGAGGAGAAAGTGCAGCCAGGAAAAGAGGCAATGGTGGTCAGGAGGTGTCAAACGCAGTGTGAGGATGAGAAGTTACAACAGCCACTAAAACAGAAATCTCACTCTGCAGTAACCATTCTAATCAGCGCCCAGAGGCAAGGCAGAGTCAAAGCAACCAGTACACAGCCCACCACACCTATCTCTATGCCTGCCCCAGTGCTGTGGCCTCCTACCTCTCCACTGTGTGAGCAACTACCAGCAGAGAGCAGCAGAGAGTAGAGAGCAGTGGCAGCAACCCCAGGGCCACAGCAATTCCCAGGGAGCCCGCCAAAGAACAAACGGGAACTGGAGTACAACAGTAAGGGAGAGCTTCAGATGGAGGTGGACCACACAGCCCCATGCTTTTCTCACTCCAACACCATGCAGGAAGCACAAGCTGAGTTACCAGGCTTCAGCTCCCACCCTGAACTCCCTCTCTGAGCACCTTGAGTCTCGGTGGCCTGAGCACTCAACATGTGTCCCTGACAGCAATGGGCTGAGTCCACGGGCTTCAGGACTCACTCTAAACTTACTAATATGAGCACCAAGGGGGACTTCATACTGCTTGCATATATGAACATTGTATGAACCCATAGTGACAAATTATAGGAAAAGCAGCAGTCCTGGGGCCCGAGAGACAACATACTCTATACAGCAGACCTGAGAAAATCCTCCATTTCTCTTCTAAAACTAGTAACTAAACTTAGTACACACCCTGGACTACCACAGTGAGCACGGGTGGGGGAGACCTCATGCCACTTGTGCCCAGCATCATAAGTGCACCTAATGCCCAGCTGCAAGGGGTGAGGAGCAGCAACACTGGAGATTGAGAGGTGAGAGGAGGCAAAGACCTGGAACCAGGGTGCAGACCCGGTATTCTAGCTGGGTGGGGATAGCCTCCAAAGAGTCGTAGGCAGCCTGCAGGGAGACACTAGTGGCCTATGAAGGGACCCCAGGGGCCTTGACAGGGAGCTCAGTAGCCTTGGGGGGGGGCTCCCTCCAAGCTACATGAGAACCCTGAAGACCTGGACTGGACCTCCGGCAGTGTGGTGACAGGGCAGAGCCCAGCAGTCCATGGGGGCAACCCCATGGACTCGACCAGGCCCTGGCAGAGCCTTGCTGGGGTGGAGCCCAGTGGTCCACTTGGGCGATCCTGAGGACTCAACCAGGCCTCCAGACATGCTGTATTGAGGCAGAGCCTGGTGGTTTGCTGGATAACCCTGCCGACTTGACTGGACCCCTGATGGTCTTGAGGACTTGTCAATGGGGGCTTGACCATAGTAAACCTGGTTCCTTTCCTATCTACTGTCTTTGAGCATGGGTGCTTTTCCACCTCCTACCATAGCAATTTGTGTACACCCATGTTTGTTACAGCATAATTTGAGGCAGCCATGTCTCTTCCCAATGTGAGAGCCCAAGGGAATAAATAAACCCAAAAGTACAGTTATTATCAGAGGGAAGATGACTGATTGGGTGGTAGAACAATGGAGACGAGGGTGTAGAAAATTGATTAATCGAATGAGCCATCATCTGTATAACTGAGTAACAAATGTGAAGATAACATTATGTAATACAGCATCCAGTGTTAATTCCCTACTATCTTCTCTATAATTTGGTATTTCCTTTATTGTTTTTGTGTTAACTAATGTGAAGATAACATTATGCAATACAGCATCCAGTGCTAATTCCCTACTATCTTCTGTATAATTTTGTATTTCCTGTATTGTTTTTGTGTTATTCTGGTTTAAGTGTCTCCATTTTTTTGTCTTTAAAATTAAAAAAAATTTTTTTTTAAGGGTTAAAAGAGGGCTGCGGTGGTCACTGCTTGTCACTTTCCTGCTTGCTGCTCTGTCTGCCTTCTCTGCCATGCCACCCTGCCTTGGAGAAACCTCTATAAACTGTGACCCAAAATAAACCTTTCCTCCTTTGGGTGTTGGGTATTTTGTTTCAACCACAGGAAAAGTAACTAAGACGAGATCCAACACGTATGTGCTCTTGCCTAGAGCATCAGAGATCTGGATGTTTGTTGTTTTTATTTTTTACCTCTCTTAGGGCAATGGAAGGAGTAATGGCTACATGTAGGGTGCTGTTTAAAATTAATGGACAGAAGGGAGGACCTCCTCAGTTCCACTGCTTCTAATCTAGGTCACTTAAATAAGTAGTTAGAGTGACTCTGGAATTTTGGCTGGTTTCATGCAGGTTTCTCTGGAAAGGCCTTATCTCAAAACAAAACAAAACAAAAAACAAAACACAACATAGGACCAGGGATATAGCTCAGTGGCATAAGCTCCTGCCTGGCAAGCACAAAGTCCTGAGTTCCTATTCCTTGTACCAAAAAAAAAAAAAAAAAAAAAAAGCAAAACACAACACAATTTTGAAGGAGCTTTAACTGTTGTAAGACCAGTAGTTTTTGTCTCAGAAACTTAGGTGATTGTCCCAAAAGGTGTCTGCTAGAGGCTAATGGCTTGAGCCCGGGAGTCTGAGGCCAGCCTGGGTAGTAGTAAGATCCCATTCCAAAAACAAACTATGCACGTCATTATTGGGGCCATCTCATCCACAGTATCCTTGAACTGGCTCTTGTTTACAGATTTTTACATGCTGATTTGAAGAGGGAAATTAAAATTTTAAATAAAAGCCTGTCCAGGATGCCCACCAAGACCAAGCAGGCCCAATAACGGAACATTTCTTCCTTTGTGTAACCCCTATCTTTGCTGCCTTTGTATAACTTATGGTTTTGCAATGTAACTTAAAATGTAACAGGACATTTCTTCCTTTGTATAACTCATGCTTTATATAAATGATGGCCTTGCAATGTAACCTAGGGTGCTTAAACTCCCTTAGTCCCCTATGATGTCATCCAATCCTCCCAATCATAATGTGCCAAATCTGCCTTTGTACCTCCCCTTTGCTCTCCCCATAAAAGATCCAGCACCCCTGCTGGATGGGACGACTCTTTGGGAGAGATCCCAGTCCAGCCCACCAGTGTAAATACACTGCTTCCTAATCCCTGATGCCATTTCTTCCCGAGTTTGGTTTGTTTCCTGTAACATATTTTGTTTATAATCTCCTTTTGCAAAATTCTTATTTTTGCAGGTTTCATGTTTTCTCAATTCGTAATCGTATCTGAAGATTTGGTTTTATGTCTTTTCTACTCTGCTCTGAGTGATTCATTGGTGACTGATTTGAGCTGGGGTCCCACGGTATTACCCAGGAGGCCTTGATTTCCTGTGCTTAGGTGATCCTGCCCTCTCAGCCTCCCAAATGTCTGGGGCTACAGGTGTGCACCACCACACTGGGTTTCCCAAGTTGCTCGCTGTAGTTTCATTTCAGGGCTGAATGACTCCGATAACATCAGAGTAGTGTAGCAGCAAGCTTGTGTCATTCCTTGCTTTGGTGGGAAGACCTCTAGAACTTGGGCTGACATACCTAAGTAAGACATGTTTCATGTCTTAGGAAGAATCCAGTGGTCTTATTTACATAGCCTTTTATTATGAGTGGTTGCTGACTGATTTAGTGGAGTCCATGGACTGGTGGGAGGAGGAAAGGATGGGCTAGCAGCCAGGAGATCTTCCTGACACTCAGAGGAAGACCCTCCAGCCATGGCCATCTCTAAACGCACCCAAGTTGTTTATCCTTTCCTGTCTGCAGAGCTAGACTGAGCTCCCACCCACACCCCTGTTGCCTCCATATGTGACCCCTTTATAGTACAGTCATGGCATAGAGGTTGCTTTCTTACCTAAAAATAGTTTTTTGTTTTTGTTTTTGTCTTTTTTGAGATAGGGTCTGTCTATTCAGTTCAGGCTGGCCTTGAGCTCACTTTGTAGCCTAGGTTGGTCTCAAACTGGCAAAGATCCTCCTGCCTCAGCCTGCCCAATACTGGGATTAGAGGTGTGTGCTGCCATGCCCAACCTAAGAATATTTTGTTTTCTATGTTAAAGACCGGAAATCAGCATAAGAGGTTTCCGAGCAGGCTGCCTAGGCAGAGGCTGGGCCAGCCCAGTGCCCGGGGCTCCTGCAGCCAGGCTGGGGTGGCTTCTGCTCTTCCGCCACTCATTGTTTCAACTCAGTCTTCCTCTCTCCCGCCTTCTGCCTCAGAAGACCTCCCCTGGGGTCCTTTCCTCTGGGGAAGGGCTATATATTTTTGTTGTACTGAGGAGTGAACCTAGGGCTTTCACCCTGAGCTATCCCTGAGCCCTATTTTAAGGTTCTGAGGCAGGATCTCACTAAGTTGCCCAAGCTGGGCTTGAACTTGTGTTCCTCCTGTCTTGCCTCTCAGAATATTGGGGTTACAGGTGTGCACTATAATCCCCAGCTTGTGCCCTGTTTTATTTTGGTTCTGTTTTGTCTTGTTTTCACGTAATAGTATTTCTGGACGATCTTTCCATGTCAAAATATCTTCTATAATATTTTAAATTGATTCATGACTTGGCATGTTTTAAATGTATGATAATTATTAATCAGTTTTTATTTTCAAGCTTATAGACAGCGTTCAATTTTTGAAAACCACTGTCATGATTACTTATAGAGTTGCTGTGATTCTGCAGGGGTGTAGAGCCTTGGCCAAATTCTTGGATTAACTCGGGGACAGAGGCCCCAGATTATCAATCCTCAGGCCAACCCATGGCTGCTCAGGGAGCCACGGTGGGCCGAGCAGGCCTACCGACTGGTACCACATTACTCCTGAGCCTTCAGGCTCTGCTCCCCGGGAAGCCAAGGGAGGGGTGAAGAAGTCAGCAAATATCATGGCATGTTCTGTAGGTGGCAGAGCCAGACCATGACCATTTCCTGGGCAGAGGCCAGCAGGATTTAGCCAGGCCATTGCCTTTCTTCTTTCTTTCTTTCTTTCTTTTTTTTTTTTTTGGTGCTGAGGATTGAACCTGGGACCTTGAACATGCCAGACAAGTGCTCTGCCACTGAGCTTCACCCCCAGCAGAGTAGGGCCAGTTCTCACTAAGAGTTGGTGTTCACAAACTGACTGTGAGAAGGTAGACACACAGACCTCAGCAAGACTGTGGACGGGACTGAGGCCCCTGGCTCATACACCTCCTGCTCCCTCCACTAAGCTCCACTTAATGAAGTCTTCCTCGAGGGCCATTTTGATGTTTTTCTGTGTATTCCAACTTGAAGGGTAGGACCGGTAATAGAAGCTTTGGGTTAGATTAGCAGCCCACAAATATTTATTTATTTATCTATTTTTCTATTTTTGTCTATTTAAGGCAGAGTCTTGCTATACAGTTCAGACTGGCCTTGAGCTCACTTTGTAGCTCAGGCTGGTCTCGAACTCCTAACGATCCTCCTGCCTCAGCCTCCCAAGTGCTGGGATTATAGATATGTGCCACCATGTGTGGCAACCCACAGATATTTAAAAATACCTTTAGGGGACTGTAGCTGTAGCCCAGCGGCAGAGTGCCTGTTTAGGCACTGGATTCCATCTGCAGCACAGGGAAACAGAACTTCTTTAAAAGATCATACCTATGGCTGGGTGTGGTGGTACACACCTGTAATCCCAGCACTTGGGAGGCTGAGGCAGGATGATCACCATGAGTTTGAGGCCAGCCAGGGCTACATAGTGAGTTCAAAGCCCAGCCTGAACTATATACTGAGACCCTGTCTCAAAAATAAAAATTCAAATCTGAAATGTTGGAAAATTCATATTAAGCACAAAAAGAAAATTTTAAATGATCATTATCTACTAGTATACATAGTTTTCCGTAGCTTATTTTTTGTTTTTGTTTTTTTTGGTCTTTTTGAGACAGGGTCTTACTATGTGGTTCAGGCTGGCCTCGAGCTCACTTTGTAGCCCAGGCTTGTCTTGAACTGGCAACTATTCTCCTGCCTCAGCCTCCCAAGTGCTGGGATCACAGGCATGTGCCACCACACGAGGCTTCTTGTGGTTTATTTTAATTAGCTACATAATGTTCCTCCCCCTGTGGTTGTAGTATGGTTGTTTAACTAATCCTCTATATTTGGACACTTAGTTCTTTCAGCATTTTACCAAATTGTAATATGTACCTTGGCAGGTAAATCTTTGCCCAAATTTGACACTGTTTCTTCAGAATAAATTACTATTAAGTGAATTTCTGCTCTGTGTGTGTGTGTGTGTGTGTGTGCATGTGTGCACGCGCACGCACGCACGGGATGTAATAAATTGCATGTTGATTAATGAGACAGAGATATGCATATTCATTAAGTAAAAAAAAATCTAAAGCCAGGCAAGGTGGCGCAGGACTGTAATCCCAGTGCTCTAGGAGGCAGAAGCAGGATGATCACAAATTACAGCTCAGCCTGGGTAACTTAGTGACCTTGCCTCAAAGAAGGGGCGGGAATGTGGCTTGCTGTGAAGGCTCTAGGTTCAACCCCCAGTGCCAAATACAAATCCCAGCCTCAGAAGATTGAGTGCCTACCCTATTTCTAAGGTGAGGGCTCTGCTCTGATAATGGGGTTCCCTTGCACAAGCTTAGGGCGACCCTGCCTTGAACAGAGGCCACAAATCCAGCCTGGCTCTCATGTCCGCTTCTCCTGACCCCAGTGTCTGCCCACAGGGGCCTGCCTTTCCAGAACAGCAGGGGTGGATTGTGTCCAGTAAGTGTGGCATTTCTTCTTCCTGCCCTTTGTTTCTATAGGAGCCTTAAGGTGCTTTTTAAAGTGCATCCAGCCAAGCAGTAATGCAGTAGAAGTCTGGACCAGTGAAAACATAAAGAGGGGCTGGGGATATAGCTCAGTGGGATAAGCACCTGCCTGGCAGGTGTAAGGTCCTGAGTTCAATCCCCAGTACCACAAGATGAGGTATAGCAGGGGGTTTCCTTCCTTAATCATAACATCCTTGAAAGGAACACAGCAGCAAACCTCTTGAGACATCAGAATCAGGCTGGCCTGGATAGAATGGCTGTCATCTAGAGGAATGAGCAAATGAACTGTGTGTTCGTCACATTATCTCCCATAATTCTTGACACAGATGGAGCGTGAACAGCTCGAACATTGTCTTTGCAGAGGCACAGAGGGAAGACAATCTGAGATCTTCTCCCCTTTTCTCCTCCTCCCTGAGTAGTTGTGCTGTCTTCCAGGCGCCATCCATCCCCATCTGCCCTTTGCGTCCTCTGAGTCCTTTCTTTCTCAGTGGTTCCACTGACCCGATGCCAGTGATGTCATTGCTTTGGATGGATCTGTTGGCATTCTCCAAGTCCCCTGCTGCTAAGGGACTTTGCCTTCCTAGGGTTCTAGGAGTGCGTGGATGTGAAGTATACCAGTTGGAACCCAGGCAGGACTCAGCTGAGGCACACAGACACGCACACACGCACACACACACACACACACACACACATACACACATGTGATTGACCTGAACTGTCATTTTACCAACTGGGACCTTGTGCCCAACTGACAACCACAGCAGTATCAGTGCAGTCCAGACCACCCTGTCCCAGCCGCTACTGAGCATCAGGAGTGTGGTTAGTGTGACCTGGGTGTTTAACTTACAGTTTAAAACTGGAGGAGAAGGAAGTGTTTTTTATGAAACCCAATTGTATCACTTTGATAGGGCTGCATTTTATTATAAACATGTCACAGTGGTTTATTGAGATATGCTGTAAGTGTAAAAATAACACATCAGGTTTTGAAAGGTGGGTTGTGAAAAATAGTGAAAAATGTATCGATGTTTTTTTTTTTTTTGTGGTACTGGGAATTGAACCCAGGACCTTTGCCCTAAGTGACTTCCCAGGCCCTTTTTACTTTTTATTTTGAGATAAAGTCTTGCTAAATTGCCCAAGCTGGGCTCAGATGTATAACTCCCCTACGTCAGCCTCCCAGAATGCTGAGATTATGGGCCTCTGTCATCGCTCCTGGTCACCAGTAACTTTTAAATGTGATTACATATCAAAATGATTATATAGTGGGTATATTGGGTTAAATGACAGATGTTAATTTCACCCATTCATCTTTCTGGAAAATGAACTAGAAAATTTTCAGTTGCACATGGCTCACATGAGAATTTTAATTGGGCAGTAGAGCTTTGGTGTGTGACAGGTCGATGTTGATTTCAGAAGCCATTGGCCTGAGTAGTCGCTAGCCCTTGGTCATATTTTCTAGAGGTCAGGGCCTGGCCTTGTGCTAAAGCACCGGCTGCCAACAACCTTCCTGCACTGGCCTCGCCATGTACCCATGCCCTCTGCCCACTTTGGGGGACACCTTGTCGCCCATTTCCCTACATAAATCTCCATAACCTTTATTTCAGTGCAGAAGAAATTTGTGTTTGGGGCTGGGGGAAGTCTCAGCCCCCTCTTCCACCATCTTCCCTGACTCTGCTGCTAAAAGGAAGAGCCCGAAACACACACGCTCTTCCTCGTTTATAGTATCAAACACAGCTTGCAGTCACTTTATTTTTTCCATACTGGGGATTGAAACCAGGGCCTTCACGCTGAGCCACAGCCC
Organism: Dinomys branickii; assembly: GCA_004027595.1. NCBI lineage: Eukaryota > Metazoa > Chordata > Mammalia > Rodentia > Dinomyidae > Dinomys > Dinomys branickii. Next base: position 15,041 of record PVLD010019536.1, read on the forward strand.
TTGCCCCTTTTTATATTTTGAGAGAAGTTCTCACGAAATTGTTAAATTGCCCAGGTTGAGCTCGAACTTGCAATCCCCCTGCCTCAGCCTCCCAGAGTGCTGTGAAAACAGACATGTGCGACCGTGTCCAGCTGTAATCACATTTGTCATGTGACAGGATCCCTTGAACAGTATAATTTTACCTCTTCATTGTTTTATTTATTTTTATTTTTTTTTTCTCTTCATTGTTTTAACAGGCACATTTTAGTCCCATTCACCTGTCTTCCAGATTCCCCTGGATGACACCGGTGCTACACTGGTCTGTTCCTTCCTGCAGTCCTTGTTCTGCTTCCGGGTGTAGTCTCCGCAGCTCTGTGCATCTGCTCTCACCGAAGACTCACGTGGGTCTTGTTCCTGAAACCTTGCTGGCTCTTTGCCTTCTAAAGGATGGCTCCTCTTTCCTCAAAATAGTTTTTGCTGTTTTGCCTCACCTACATTCCTATCCTCACCCTCTCTGTAACACCTGTAGGCAGGTGACAGTCATTTCTATACTTCAGCATAAACTGATGGCTGTCACCACTGTCCCCTCCCCCCATGTATCCTTACATGGCCCCTGCTCATGTTCATCACCAGGCTTGTGCAGTCAACAATGACATGCCGAGTTGTTGAGAGCCATTTTCCTACCAAGTACGAATTCAACCCCGCCTACTTCTTCTGAGGAGGTGGGTTCTTCCCTTCGCCACGTCTAGCTGTGTAGCTTGTTCACCTCAGACTCACTCAGTCTTCTCATTTTGCTGTCTTCTCTGTATGATCCCCTACATCCTGTCTTTGGCCCTTTTTTTTTTTTAGAAATTCTCCTGATCTCTATCCTTCCCATTTCTGACAACATTCTCTCCGAACATACCATAGCCCGGGTTGTCTGATTACTGGTTGACTCTGATTCACCTTTGGTTCTAGTTGACCAAACCTTGGCTGTTACTACGCCAACCTTACTCATGTGTCTGGAGACTCTGGTACCTGCCTCAGTGTGTTACTTTTTATATGACTCTTAGATTCCTTCAAAACCACGTGAGATGGCCCCATTCTTCCCGTGGATTGTAACTGAAGCCTTTTCCCCAACAGCTCAGCATAGCCCCGAAGGGAGAAGAGCCTATAGTTCATTTGTTCTTATTTCCATGAGAAGCTTGTGGTGGACACTTGCCAAACCCTCTCCCTTGTGTCAAGCAGATATTCAGGACACTTTTCATTAGCCAAGGAGCAATGCAAGAAGCCTCTGGGGAACCCTAAAAAGACTCTACCCTAGAAAATTTTGATGAGTGATGTCTGTAGGTGCTGGCCTTCTCCTCTTGGGACGTCAGCAGTTGGGCCCTGGAGCCCACAGACCTGTGGACCGAGGTGTTGAGGTGTGACGCCTGTGGAGTGGACATAGGTGCCAGACGCCAGCAGCAGTAAGGGTGTAGTGTGGGCTGTAGGTGAAGGTAAGAGCTTGGTGCCGGGCATGGTAGCACATGCCTATAATGCCAGCATTCTGGAAGCTGAGGCAGGAGGAATGCAAGTTCAAGCCCAGACCAGAGAACTTAGTGAGTCCCTATCTCACAAGAAAAAAGGAAAGGGCTGAGGATTATATGTAACTCAGTGCAGAGTCCCTGGGTTCAATTCCCAGTATCACCAAAAAAGAAAAGCAAGCCAGCCAGCCTGCAAGGATCTAGGAGGCACGGGATGCAGAGCTGCTTATTTAAGATTCGGAGTCAAGTCTGCAAGGAGGCGGCAACACACACACACACAAGGAGTGTTCACATAGGGTTAGTGAGAGTCAAGTCCATTGGGCATAAAGAAGGGCCAGGGAGCAGGGGAGATAGTTCAGCGGTACAAGTGCCTGCCTGGCAAGTGCAAGGTCCTGAGTTTCATTACCAGCACCAAAAAAATAAAAAGGAAGAAGGATCAGGGATACTTTGGATGTCAGGTGACGCTGACATTGAGAAGCTCTGACCTGTGAAAATGGTGACACAGGCATGAGAACCCAACAGACTCTAGTTCTGTGGCACAGAGGGTTTCCCTGCATGAGGGGTCCTACAGTCAATGTAATAAAGGGAGATTGAACCCAGGACTTTGCACTGAGGGACCCTAGCCCTTTTTAATTTTTACTTTGAGACAGGATTTCACTATATCCAAAGTTACCCAGGCTAGGCTTGAATTTGGGACCCTCCTGCCTCAGCCTCCTGGAGAGTTGGGATTTACAGGTATAATCTATGCCAGTTGGTTTTCTTTTCTTGCTCGCTTTTACATGTGTGTTGGCTCTTGCCAGTCAGCCATGTCACACTTGCTAGCAGCAGAGCTATTATGTTCATCATCCATGTGTTATCTCTGCTTCCAGTATCCTTTTCAAAAGCTAAGGCAGTAGGCAGTGTTAGTGAAATTATTACTTTTTAGTCTGGGCAGTGAGGTTCAAAGTCGCAAAACCAGTGCCTCTTCTGAATTCTGTGCCATCAGTACTGAAGATGGGAAAATTTGTGTTCTCCTTTCTAGAAGTGTGGCACGTTGATATCCAAGGGGACAGATGGCAGGAACATCAAGACAAACACCTGGGTAGGTTGCAGGCCCAGATGAAAAACATCAACATGGTGAACTCGGGACTCCCACAGAACCCAAGCTCTGATCTGTGTAGACAGCAGGTGCCCATGGTGACTCATGATGGGAGAGCAGGACGCCAGTCAAGAGTGCAGTCCCAATGCCTTCCTGGGCAGGAGGAGGTTTGAGTGCAACACATGGGAATTTATTGTACTATTTAGAGCTTGAGCCCCCGCTGGCCAATGTATGCAGTGTAGACGAGGTTTAAGCCAGGACACAGCCACAGCCACAGATCAGGGTGCCAGGAGGGCCCACGCATGCACCAAGGGCAGAGAGGCCTTTTCCGGCTAGGCCAAGGTGGTCCCACATCACTGCATGTACCTTAGAGACAAAGGGGGGCCCGTGGCCAATGTCTTCCAGAACTGGCTCAGTGGGACAGAAGCCCTACAAGCGCCTGGAATGTGGGAAAAGCTGCTTGCACAGGTAGCAGATGGAGCAGGCATGCTTGCAGCCTTCCAGAAGTCGCATGTCATCTATCACCAGTGCAGCCACATGCCAGAGAAGCCCTATGCCTGAGCCCAGTGTAGTATGGACTCCTCCCAAAAATCCTGCCTCGGCATCCTCCGAACATGCACTTGGCAAGAAGCCCTCTGAGTGCTCTCTCTCCTTGCAGAAGGCCAATCTCATCTGCCACCATTGGATCCACACCAAGGACAAGCCTCACAGGTGACCGCGATGGGGCAGGAGAGCGAGGTATACCTCCCGACGCAGGGCCAGTGGGACAAGGCTACGTGTGAGCAGTGATATATTTTTACCTGGTATACTTGATGATGAAGGGGATCTGTGTGAGCTGTGGATATAAAGCAGGGGAATAAATTACATCACGAAGACAGCAGATCTCATAAGCATCAGAACAATTCCAGATGGTACATAAGGTTATTTATGTTCCTGAGTTTGCCACCAAAACAGAATATTTATTTTTGAGTTGCGTTGGTGAGCTGAGCATAATTTTCAGTTTGTAGACCTCCACAGCAAACATATGGAATAACATATATCAAGACTTTCGACATTAAACCATACCCTAGGTCTTTGTAATTTATAATGGGAGTGGTAGGAATTTATTCAGTAGAAGTCCGTACATGATGCCACCTGTTATTACACATCCTCTGAATCTGGAAGCTCACGATTTCATGACATCTGATCTCTCTCAATCAGCTAGCTAAAAGATATATACCAAATGTGTGAGGCAATGTGGTAGATGGCCTAAAGTAAAAAGCATTAGAAATAAATAACTAGAAATGATGGAGAATACAAAGTTAACGTCCTTTTCAATGTATAATTCACCTCTCAGAGTCAGTTTGCAGGTGCCAGCTGTGTCGAGGCAATCAAACACCAGTTGATACTGAAGCTGCCCAGAGAGTCTAGCTTTACAAACCTAGAACCTTGTGTGTCAAGGGCTATAGGACCGAGCCTTGGGGGCATACAGGGCAGAGAGTTAGCAAAATAACTCAAATCCAGTATTCTCCAAAGTCTGTGTATGGGGAGGGGGTAGACAGATGGAAAGCTTGTCCCTCTGTCCCTGTGTGTGTGCAGCTAAGAGTTTACCACGTGGACTCCAGCGCTGAGCTACGCCTTGTTTGAGTTTTGAACTGGCCCTATTCATGTCCTGGTTGAACAACAAAGCAATGAATGTAAAAATGCGCTGTGGTCTTTGAAACAACTTACAGAAACAAAGAGGAGATGTTTCAGGGAGACGACCCTTGAGCAAGGTTGCTCTGGATTCCCACGCGGATCCTTGTGTGTGCAGCAGCAGGTCCTGGGCCTTTCTGTATCTTCTTCCCAGTTGTGCTGTGAACCTAAAACTGCTCTGCAAATAAAGTCTTAGAAGAAAAATTGTAAATCTCACCTGAGGGATATGACTGCCATTTTCTCTGTGGGATTTGGGGAGGAGGCTGAGATTTCTGTCTATTTCAGGTACCAGCAAAGCAGAAGGTAAGGTTGGAGGTGATACGGAAAGAACTTTCGAGACACTTCTGTGGTCAACACTTGGCACCATCTTGCCCAACCAGTACAGTTCTCCTCAGGTTCCAAGTTCTCATTCACAGAGGTACACAGACTCTAGGAAGGAAGGCGGGAGGCAGAATTTCCCTGTGCTGGACAGCAGGTGCTATAAGACTTTTCCACCCTTCAGGGGGTATTTTTAGGCTGAGAACAGTTGTTAGTTACATCTTAGGAGAAAGCCCCATGGAATTTTGGGTCCCGGGCTTGGGCCTTTCAGTGTTTTGGGATACTATTCTTTATGCCAGTTTATAAACCTATGATTTTCAGAGTGCTTTGGCATTGGCAAATTGGGTCCAACAACTGGCAAGCTGGCCAGTTCTTAGCAACAAGACTCCAGGAGCTGAGCAAGAGGGCACACACCTTACACTGGCTGGTGGCTGGCAAGTTTGAGCCCATCACAGGCAATTTAGCAAGACCCTGTCTCAAAAAGATAAAGAAGGCTTGGGGATGTAGCTCAGGTGAAAGCCTTGGATTTAATCCCTATAGTGAGCCCTTCTTGATCCTCATCACAGTCCGAGAAGTTTATATTTGTAATCCTATGGAAAAGTCATTGGAGTTCTAGTGAGTTAATTCCACCTACCACTTCCAGGGCAACCCATAGCAACTAAAGACACTAAGGTGTATTTGTAGGTGTGGGGAGCCAAGGGCATCCTACGTCCAACTAGGATAAGGGATAACCAGAACAATAGGCCTTGACTCTGGGCCAAACCTGGTTTTATTAATTTGTGAAAAGTGGAGTGGCCTGAGGATGAGTGACTGGGAGAATCGGGGGAAGCATGTGAGTGCTGTGAGCCGGGCTGGGCAGGAGGCCTGAAATCTCCTCTGCATTATGCAGAGAGAAGGATGTGCAGAAGGAATAATCTGCATAGCAAAATTCAAGGTAGTATCTAATGTTTAAGGGTTGGTGCTTCAGCTCTCATGCGTAATCTTCTATGCCCTGGGAATTCACAGCCTCTCACCTCGAGGTTCAATCCCAGCTGACAGCTTGGAGCACGGCTCTCCCTCCTGCCTGGCTCACACAGGTTTTTGGAGAGGTGTGGAGGTGGGACAGCACTGACCTGTCACCTTACTTCAAAGACTACTCATCAGGACCGCAGTTGGACTGATTTGCATAGCTTAAAGCCAGTTGAAGGAATAAGGAAAAGCCCGAGCCAGCTCGGCACACGTCTGTCATGGAAATAGGGTCAGGTTTAGACAAGATGGAGACAACTACTCTTCTCTGAAGGAGAGTCATCTGGGGTCCTCCACAAATCCCCAGTACAAAGATAAAGGGGCGGGGGGGAGAGGAGGGAAGGAAGGAAAGAAAGAAAGACTACAAGGGACAAGTTCTTGCTCTCCATTGGGTTCCTGAGCTGTATCCCAAGAGGCCCAATATTTAAGACTCCCAAATAACCCAGAGCTTTTCTGTGGTTCAGTCCTCCATCAAATCTTTTTATTTTTATTTTTATTTTAGAAACATAAAAGTACAAAAACATATTGACAAACAGACACCAATTATCATAAAAAATAGTACAATCACAACTAATCTATAGACAAGGTGATATGGTCTCAACAGTGGTTATTGCTTTATCCATCAAATCTTAAGAACTGTCAAGTTCATGGATCTTGAAACATGAGAAGAGAACCGGAAAACCTGCCCCTAATTGCGGGTGGGTAGTTACTGAAGTGGATGCTAAAATTAATTAGAGTACAGTGGTGATGACTGATGGGCAGGTGCCCAGGAGGGCTTCACAGAGAAAAACAGAATTAGGGTGGACCCTGGACTCACAGGGATTTTCACAGGCGAGAACTGGGCACACCAGGGCCACCCAACAGCATGACAGAGGCAGAAGAAGGCGAAAGCTTGCTGCATCTTGTAAATAGTTGGAGTCAGCTGTAGTTTATTTTACACACCTTAAAGGACACAAGTCCTCAGTGTGCATCTTGGTAAAAGGCTGCACATGTATACGCTCCTATAATCCCCACCCAACCAAAATATGGAACTCTTCCAACACCTAGGTTGTGTCCCTGCCAGCTCCTCAAACCCAGGTAAGCATTCTTAGGACATCAGCCACCATCCATCGGTTTGTCACTGCCTTTTGGGTGGCACCAAATGGTAAGTGTTCTCTCGGTCCCACTTCTTAGACTTAATGCTACATCTGAGGTATCCTTTTCAGCTAATGGCTGTAGCTCATCCTTTTAAACAGCTGCGTAGTACAGTGTTACTGCGGTTCATGAACTTTATTTATTCCATAGTTCTGGGGAAGATGGCTGTGTGTGTGTTGGTCACCCTATGCAGAGTTTGCAGATAGAAGCACTCATGAACCAACGTGTTACTGTATTTCACTATGTGAATATGCCACTTGTTATCGGAGACTCCTGCAGTGGAATCCAATCTCCCGCCTGGAGTTAGGGTGCACAGTGGGAAGAACGGGCAATAAACAAAATCAGGGTGCAGCAGGGATCTGGGATGACCAGTTGTTCTCTGGGAACAAAAGGCCACAAGACACCTGGAACCTTGGTATTTATTCACTGAGGGAAATGGTGAGGGGGACTGTGGCTGGATGTGCTGGACTAGTGGCAAGGCTGGCGAGGCTTGTAACAGAGGGGACAATGCATTCTTGTGGGAAGGACAGGAACAGCCAGATTTAGGTTACAGTTAGCAAGTATCCTGCTTTGTCACCAATTCCGGGGAGGAAGTTTCCTCTGGACTCATGCAGGCCTGAGCAGAGACACCATCTCCTATCTTAGCCCTGTGGTATCACAGCTCATCTCTCTGAGCTCAGCCATGGCCGTTGATGACAAACAACGCGAGGCCATTGTCAGCCTCCCGCTTTCACGAAGCTACGTACTCAGCCTCGGCCAGTCTCACTAATTAAACTGAACACCAGTTTAGGGAGGTGCCCTCTGTACAGCCTGCTCTGCTCATAAGTAAACACGATCACTCTTGGATCGGGTGGTCAATGTGGTGGTCCTCCACAAGTTGTTTCTACCTAGTGCACATTTGTTCCCAGTCTTTCTCTATAAGGAACGCTCCGAACACTTTATGACAGTACTTGTTTCTCTTCGCAGCAGCAGTTTTCAACCAGCAGTTATTTTCCCCTCAGGAAACCCATGGGTAGTGTCCAATGACTAATTTTTTTCAGTTTGAACCCAGGGCCTTGTGCCTTGCTAGGCAAGTACTGTACCACTGAGGCACACCCTAGCCCTCCAGCAACACGACTGATTGTCACATCTCAGGGGTGGCATCTAGTAAGCGAGGTCTGGGGTGCTGCTGCATACCCTACAGTGTGGTGTCTCCAAAACAAAAATAGATCTGGTTCAAAACATCAGCAGATATTGAGCTACGTAAGAGTTGAATTTTGAGATCCTCGGATGCCATTCTCAAGTTTCTTTACAGTGAGCACTGGGGAGCCTCACATGGCTCTGGAATGGGGAGATTCCCATCAGCAGGGGAAATCTCAGAAGCTGACATCCGGTGTTAGGTCAGCTCTCCCTGGAGGGCCGTCCCTGGTGTCCTCTGGCTGACGGCCCGCTGCAGGGCGCCCTGCATGTCCCGGTTGCGCAGCGTGTATATGGCTGGGTACAGCAGTGGGGTCAGGTTGATGTAGATGAGGGACACCAGCTTGTCTTCCTCCAGGGATCGGCTGGGCCTGGCATACATGGCCGTGGCACAGCCATAGTGGAGCACAGCCACTGTGAGATGGGATGCCACCGTGTTGAAGGCCTTGCGGCGGCCTGCAGCATCCCCAACTCCCAGGATGACCACGAGCACCTTGGTGTAGGACAGCAGGATCAGGAACAGGGGCAGCACCAGCAGCAGCAGGCAGGCTACCAGGAGCACGTGCTCCTGCAGCTCCCGGTTGCCACAGGCCAGCACCAACACGGCTGGGAGGTCACAGAAGACGTGGTTGACAAGGCCGCCATGGCAGAAGGGCAGCTGGAATATGGCAGTGGTGAGGCCTACAGCCAAGACTGAGCCCCCCATGCAGCAGCAGACTAGAAGGGCCCAGCAGAACTCTGTGGTCATTAGCTGAGGGTAGTAGAGAGGGTGGCAGATGGCCAGGTAGCGGTCCAGGGCCATGGCAGCCAGCAGCAGACACTCAGAGCCACCGAGAGCCACAAAAAGGCCCATTTGGGCAGCACAGGTGGAAGTGGCCACGGCCTGGCCCCCAGGAGGGAGGAGGAAACCGGCCAGCATGCGTGGGGTGAGCACCAGTGTGTAGGCCACCTCCACAGCCGACAGCGTCCCCAGGAAGAAGTACATGGGTGTGTGTAGTGTAGGTTCGGCCAGGGCCAGGCCCAAGATGAGCAGGTTCCCTGCCAGGGTGGCCAGGTAGAGTGGCAGGAGCAGTGCGAAGAGCAGCACTCGGAGGCCTGGGGGCCACCCTGAGAAGCCCAGGATTATGAACTCCTGAGGGTGAGTCCAGTTGGACTCAGGCCAGAGGCTTGTGGGGGCACCTGAGGGGAGATAGGCACATGGGCCAGGCAGAGTCAAGGGGACCCTCCTCTCCCAGGGAATGGGTCTGTGCTGCTCTTGAGCCTGAGAACCTTATGCCAGCACTGTGGGCTCCAGTCCTTGCTCCCCAGTGTTCTCTCTACTTTTCCCAGACTCAGTACTTTCCTCCCCTCCTCCTCTGCTATGTAACAGCCTCTGGAAACTCAGCTGTCCCAAGCCACTGTCCACCGTTCCTGCTGGTGTCCCGTATCCTGTGTGATTCCACAAGTCCTGGGTTCTTGAGCCCTGTCACCCCATGCCATCCCCTTCTCCCCATCCTTCTCCTGCTTCTTTCCTTCCTCCTCTTTTTTTAGCAGTACTGAATCCAGGGCCTCAGACTATGCTACAATCCTGGCCTCTTTTTATAATTTTTTTTGAGACAGGATCTTGCTAAATTGGTAAATTGCCAGGGCTGGCCTTGAACTTGCAATCCTCCTGCCTCAGCCTGCCAGAGTGCTGGGATCATAGACATGCACCATTGTGCCTGGCTTTTCTCCAGCTTTCCAAAGCCCTGGTCCATTTGGTAGGAGTCAGGGATCCTCTTTCCAGCTTGCAGTGCTGAGGATGAGGGGCTGCACACCCAGGGTGGAAAGATATCTGAAGGGGCTCAGGTTTCTCCCCGGGAACCTCTGTCTTGTGGTGTGGGCTGAGTAGCAGAAGCAGGCAGGCCTCAGACAGCCACAAGGAGGAAGAGGCTTGGGCAGCACTAGGTTCTTCTATTCACAGAGGCTCACCTGACTCCACCTGTACCTGTGGCTCCCTGAGGAGACCTCACCTCTCAGGTCTGTGCCGATGGACCACTCGATACCTCTTCTCACCTGCCCTGGGTTGGTTGGTTATGATTATTTTTACCATTTCTTCTTCTTAGCTGGATTGAGGACAAGCATTTAGTGATTGAGGACCCGGCATTTCTGACTCTGCTATGAGGGAAAGATCAGGGACAAGACGTGGAGAGGTCCCTGACTTTCTCCCTGGGGAAGTGGTCCCTCTAGGATGAACAAGAGCTTCAGCCAAAACATTCCTGCATCTGTCTCAAGACCCAGTCCCTGCTCCATGCTGCAGACCCACATGACTCAGTGGCCAATGAAGTGTTCCTCTATGCTTCTACCTCTGCCTGTGTCAAACTCAACCCATGAGCTGGATACGGTGGCACAAGCCTATAATCCCAGCACTCGGGAGGCTGAGGCAGGAGGATCAGTGCAAGTTCGAGACCGGCCTGGGCTGCAGAGCAAGACCCTGTCTCAAAAAGACAAACAAACCCAAACAAACAAACTCAACCCATGACTTCAAACCTAGACTGCTCCTCCTACAAATGGAGCTGGCCCAGTGCTAAGACTGGAAACCAGGAAGCCATTCTGGATTAATTCTCTCCTGCATCTTCAAGTACAACTGGGCACACCTCCTGACAAATGTGATTATCCACCGGCCAGAAAAGGCTTTCAGCCATCAGCAGCAAAATCCACCTCCCTTAAAGCAAAGCCACAAGAGAAGGCACTAACACTGACTAAAAGCAATGTGAGGTAAAAATAAACCTCCCAGTGAGAAGGGGCCTTCTGTGACCTTGTCGATTTGCAGCTTGGACTTACAACTTCAGTCACGATGCAGGTGTTTCTGGGAGAGTTACCAGGAACAAGAAGCCCAGGAAAACACATTTCCAGTACTCTATATTTGCTAACTCAAACGTTTCCCCCATCTTCAATCCCTTAGAAAACCTTGACTTCTCACCCTCCTGGTGCAATTCCTTTCTTAGAGACTCGCCCAGTGTCCCTTGTGATAGTGCTCTCTGATCTGAACAAACTCTTGTCTTCTACTTTGGTGAATTCCTTTGCCACCTGCAGTGCCTCAGATCCCCACGCTTTCTCTCCTCTTGTGATCCTCAGTGACTATGACCCACTCCCAGCAGGTCCTCTGGCCCCAGTCGGCCTCCTCATCACTTTCTCCTAACATTAGCAAGTGAGCGAGCGAGACCGTCCCTCAACTCCAGATACCAGCTACTCGCTTAGTCTCCCCCTCTTTACTTTCAGGAGTAATTCAAGCTATTTAGTAAGTGCTGTCGAATCTTTGCAGTGTGGCTTCTGGCTTTCACTCACGCCTCTCTCCCCTGCACACCACACCCCAGCTACGTGGGCCACTCACTTCCTGTGCGCACCACGTTTCACACATCCTGGCCTCACTTCCGGGAATTCCTGTGGAGTCCCTGCATCACCTACCAGGAAATGCCCCGCTCATCCTCAGGGTCCCTTCTGGGTGACAACTTCTGTTCCCCTGGCAGGATCAGTGTTACCGCTGATCCTACAGTTACAAAGGCAATACCTCTAAACTCAGTTCCCTGGAATCAGAGGTTGGAGTTGTGTTTGTCTGAGTTATTTGCTGAATTGTTTTGAGTAAAGGCATTAATTGCTCAATCCTCATTTCTCCCAGATGTATGCTTCTTCTCGATGCCCCTACTCAGTGTTTGTGACCAGGTTTCTACTCTTCTATATCCAGAGTCACAGCCCCCACCCTTTACCCCAGCCAACCGTCCCGCCTTCTGTTGGATCCTTCTCGTGGCTTCTTTGTTTTGCAGTACGGGGGATCGAACTCATGGCCTTTGCACTGAGCTATGTCCTCAGCCCTCTTAAATTTGTATTTTAAAACAAGCTCTCACTAAGTTGCTGAAGTACCAAGGCTGGGCTCAAACTTGTGATTACAGGAGTGTACCACCATGTCTGGTTCCTTGGTATTATTAATGGTACTGTCAATCTCTGATGGGGACACGTAATTAATCATCTTCATGCAGGTACTTTGCAAAACCACTAGAACCATGCCCATCTCCCCATCCAGCCGCCGAAGGTCGTGTGTTAGCTAAGACATACATTAGTATCCTCTGCTTTCTCTTCCTGTCCCCTGATCCTTAGTAGTTTCCTCTGTGGCAAGTTAACTTGCGCTTATCCCCCTAAGAAACCTTGTATGGCTAGTTTGGATCACTGCTTCCATACCTCCTTACCATGGTGGATGTCCGGCAAAGCCATGAAACTGCCAGAGAGTGCTGGCAATAATTCATTGCCACTAGACCTGTCCTTGATATTTAACCAATGGGTCCCCTCCTCATGGGGGACTGTTAGCACTTTAAGGCCATATTTGTAGAGCTCAGACCAACAGCCACTGCACCAACTACCATGAGATACATGATCTTCCTGGGAGGAGCTTTGTTTATAGTGCTTCTCTTTGGAGAGGTTTTGGCTGTTTTCTTCCTCCTGGGGAGCTTCAGTCCTTGTCTTCACCTTGGGTGTCCTCTCCTGGCTTCAGTGCAGATTCCTCAGCTTTCTGGCTCAGACCCTTCAGCCTCTCAGCACAGACACTTCAGCTTCTGGCACTGGCCCTTGGGCCTTTCTGGGCCAGATCCCTTGGTTTCCCATTGTGGACCCTTTAGCTCCTGATATGGACTTGAACAGGACATTGCCATGGACTTCAGGCCTTTGACTGGATCCTTCGGGTCTTCTGTGTGTGGACAGACATTTTGTACTCTTCTACATTGGACTCTAGTGAGCGCTAATACAGTGTTTTAACCATAACAAAATGATAAGTGTGTGCAAAATGGAAATGCTTGGTTTAAACATTACATAACATATTGAAGCAATCAAATTAACATTATAATTAACATGTATAATTTTGTTTTTATGTACATGCAATCAAATTAACATTATAATTAACATGTATAATTTTGTTTTTATGTACCAGTTAAAAATTCATTTAAAAAGATTTCTTAATGTGTTAAGAGCTCATAAAGATTTTTGAATATATTGGTTTGGCCGGGGATATAGCTCAGTGGCACAAGTGCCTGCCTGGCAAGCGCAAGGTCCTGAGTTCGATTTCCGGTACCAAAAAAAAAAAAGGTAATTTGTAATGTTTGAACCCATTGGTTTAATTTAGAATTGGAAATCAGGAAGGGGGATTGTTAAATAAGGCACATTATGGTTGATATTATGGACAGATCTTCAAAGGGCCTTGTGATCAGTATACATATCAAGAAGGCTCTTTCAGCTGGGCATGGTAGTGCATGCCTCTAATCTTGCATGCGCAAAGCCTGGGTTCAGTGCCAAGCACTGAAAAAAAAAAACGATCTTTCTGGCTCTCCCACCATGCGCATTTGCACATGTGTGTGCCAGGACACAACACGCTTCAGGATATGGTCAGGTTCCTTTAGCTCTGGGCCGGCCTCGGGGAAGTCTGGAACTGGAGCCCGAGTCTTGGATCTGGTGGTATCTGGCCCCCGATATGCATGTGGTACTACTCAAGTCACATCATCTTCTCTGGGTCTCAGATTCCTCACCTGTCGCCCCAATGTGGGATTCAAGATTTGGGCCCCTGAGATCACCTCAAGATCTAGTGTTCCTGCTCACAGAGGGCAAGAGCCTCTCTTCTGCTCTTTTTGAGCCAGCATGATTCACAGAACTTGCAGGAGCCATGGGTCCGCGTACATCTGTGTATTGCTCTCAACTCTTTCAGTTACCAGACATCAAATCCTATAGGGTTTTATTTTACCTCATCGAATGCCAGCGATATCCTCTGTCCTCCAGGACTTCGAGTGATTGCTTTGCCTGGAGACCATCTTGCACAGTGGTCCCCGCACTTAGCAAACACTAATGAGTCAAAGAACACCAAAATATGGAGATGCACTCAGTCCTTTCTCTGTTTCCTGCTCACCACGCTCTGGTTACATTCTCCCTTAGCTGAAGCCAGGCATGGTGGTGCACACCTACAGTACAGGCTCTCTGGGAGGCTGAGGCAGGAGGAGTGCAAGTTCAAACCCAGCCTGGGCAACTTAGCAAGTAGGTGAGACCTTGTCTCAAAAAGTAAAAGGGCTGGGGATGTAACTTAGTGTGAAGGCCTGGGGTCCAACCCTTAGTCCTGCAAAGAACCAAGCAAATAAACAAAAACGAGCCAACACCTTCTGGAGGAAAGACTTATCTGCAAAGATGAAGTAAGTAGAGAGGGACAGAGAGGAAAGTGTGTGGATAGGGTAGCTGAGGCAGGGACAACACAGGATCACCTTTACTTACTGTTCTGACACCAAGACCCAGATCCTCTACACTTCCAGCCCTGGTCTCTCATCCCCACCCCTGCCCCCAGTTCTTCCTCGTTGCTCTCCCAGCCTGACATGGCCTCGTGCTTACCCTTCATGAGTAACATCCCCATGTTCCCAAAGCACTCACAGGAGTGAAACGACAGAGTGACAAAGTACTGCTACTGCTACTATTACTGCTGTTTATCGAGTGCTTACATTGTGCAAATGCGTGTGTTCTAAGCACGAGGCACTCTGCATCTCCTCCCTCCTGTCTCCCTCCCCCCTCTTCTCCCTACTCCTGGTTTCCTTCCTGTCTTTTTTCTTACTGGGGATTGAACCCAGGGGTGCTCTACCACTGAGCAACATCCTTAGCCCTTTTTATTTTTTATTTTGCATCCAAGTCTTGCTAGGTTGCCAGTGCTGGATTCAACTTGCAATCCTTCTGCCTCAGTCTCCCAAAGTTGCTAGGATCACAGGTATATGACATGAAGACAAGCCATAATATTACTTATATATAGTTATATTCTAATAGTTGCAAGACAGCTCTGTAATAGGCATTATTATTATAGAGGAGGAAGCCAAGACTTAAAGAGATAAAGCTGTTAAAGATGGTCACATAGCTTCTGTCTAAACTGGGATTTCAAAGTCCATGCTCTTGTGTAACAAGAGCTACTCCGCTATATATTCCTCTAATCTGTTTGCATCTTCCCTACTCACAAGAAAAAAAGAAGCAGACTTAATATATACACAGAGACAAAGAGGTGCAGAACCATGCTAGGAGCAGTGGTGCACACCTGTGGTCCCAGCACTTTGGAAGGCAGGAGGATCGCAAATTTGAGCCCAGTCCAGGCAACTTAGCATATAAACAAGGCCCTCTCTCAAAATACAAAGGCCTGGAGATGTAGCTCAGTATGAAGACTCTGGGTTCAATCCCACTACCACCAAAAGCACACTCACCACCCCCACTAATAACGATAACATACAAGTGGTGCAGAACCTGAAAGAGGCATCGCCAGAGGCTCTGTGAGGCTGAGGGGTGCAGCCTGCAGGCCGCGGCAGACTGACGAAGAGGGAAGACATGCATCACGCACCCCTGATGCTGCAACCCCTGCTGAGTGGCTCACCAGGCTTTGAGCTGCAAAAGTGGGGCTGGATGGAGAGTGATTGAGAAGGACAGATTGGGAGTGGGAGGAATCTTTGAGTCCCACCATCCTCCTGAAGCTGAGAACCTTCCTTTTAGGATTTTTCTCTCAACTTCAAACATTGGTTTCAGTTGGATAATTCTACCAGGAGCTTTAAACTCAGTCTCTATCACACCCCACAAAGATCCACCTCCCATGCTATTCCTGAAGGGGAAGACTGGGGTATGTAGGACTAATTCAAAGATGTCCAGGATGCAGGACCACCATACCCTGAATCTCGACCTTCTTCAACTCTCAGCTCTTTGGTTGGCCAAGCCCACTCACCACCATCCTGTCCTGGCAGGAATATAAATGCAGTGATTCCTCAGAGAGAGAGAGAGAGAGAGAGAGACCACATCAGAATGGAGGAGGAGGAGATGAATTGGATTCTGGTTAGGAGTCTAAGTTTCAACCATCACAGTATGGATCTCCCCTGGCTATGTGGTCTTGCTCCCCAATATCTTAGGTCTCAGTCTTTACCAGCAAGTCACACAATAACCTGGATATGCCAAGCTCACTCATTTCTCCCTGAGATTACATGCACTTCTCCATTTTCAAAATGTCCATTTCCTACCTGGAAATTTACTCATTCTTCAAGGTCCAGATAAAAGACCAACTCATCTATGAAGAAAAATAATAAGTAACTGAGTCAATGGTAAGATTTCATAGGAAATGTGAGCAGAGTATCCTGACTACATCTTTATCCCTTGTCTCCCCTTATCACCTGAATTCTATTCTCAGTAAGGAGGGGCCACTTACGCTAGTGAGGAAAGAGTCACCTAATAGGTTTCCTAGGGCCCACTTACCAGTCTGGCTTCATCCAAAGCCCCAGAGATTCATTAGCAATCTTCTCCCCAACTCTGCTGTCTAAGGACCATGATGGTCTCAGAAGGCTGGGGCGCAAGGGATGAGAAACAGTTGACTTGGGAAATCTGAGCTTCAGTATCTTGGGAGAGTCTGAAACTTTGGGCCAAGGAGACAATAACCCATTTCCCTGCAGTGACAATGGGACTGTCTACAGCAGGAGCAGGAACAAATTTGAGTTCAGGGGAATGAGTAGTCCAGAAACTTCAGCAGCTGCTCCCTACAGATAGGAAGGTTACTGCTCTGTCCACATTTTCCTAAAATTTGAACCAAAGTGTAGCTAGAAAATTGATGATCTCAGGATGGAGTGATTGGGAGTGACATCAGCAATATGGTAGACTAAGAGGTCCTAGTCCTTGAATCCCACAAAAAACAGTGATCTAACAGCTTCCCATGGACTCAAATAGGTCTAGAGAGCCCCAGAGTTCAAATAAGGAGATGCAGCAACCAAGTACAAAACAAAACCTAGAATCTTCGTAGAAAAGATAAGGAATATTTTCTTTTTTCTCATGTCATCTCATCTCCAAGGATGGCACACATGAGGGATGAGAAAATACCCTTTGCCACATGTTTTTCTGAAGGGGAAAAGGGTAGCAGGAGGACCACAGCAGCTTTTACCAACAATGATCCCAGCCACCTTCACTGGCACCATACATTCCCATTGACTTCACTGCCGAGGACTTCCATGGTCTTCACTGTCTTGGACTCCAGCAGTTAGAGCCATCCAGAGCCATGTCACTCTGCCTTACTCACACTGAAGTGATTACATCCTCCTACACTGGTAACTCTAAATGCAGAACCATTATGACTCTTCACATACCCACCCAGCACCCTTGTGCCCGCCTATAAGTAAAAGTCTTTTCCTACTGAAGCCATCCATAATGTCTGGATATCATGACTACTTCTTCAAATGAGACACCAATGCAACAAGAAACAACAGGAATTAAGGCAATATGATGCCTCTAAAGGAACACAGCGTATTTCCAGTAACTCCAAAGAAAAGGAGATCTATGAGTTACCAGAAGAGAAATTTTAACAGTTGCTTTGAAGAACTCCAGAGAGCTCCATGAAACCACAGATTGATAACTCAACAAAATCAGGGAACTAATACTTGAACAAGTATTATTCAAATAATACTTGAACAATACTTGAATGAGAAGTTTCACAAAGATTGAAATTGTAAAAAGTGAACGAACTGAAATACTGAAACTAAAGGAAACAATCACTGAAGTGTGATAGTACAGGAGAGAGCTTCTATAACAGGTTTGATCAAAAAAGATGAGTGAACATGAAGATAATCACTTGAAATTTTTCAGAGGGCAAAATATAAAAAAAAATGAAGAGGGAGAAATTCTATAGGATTATGCAATGTCATATTAGCAAACTAATAAATGTAAGTACTAGAAGGAAAGAGGAATATAGGAGAAAAAATAATAGCAAAAATCATCCTAATTGAGGAAACAGGCTCCATGTTCAAGAAGCCCAAAGGACCCTGAAGGGGTTTAACATGAGTATGTTTTCACTGAGATACGCTGTAATTAAAATTTCAAGAGTCAAAGACGAAGAGAATTTTATGAAAAACATGAAAGAAGTGAATCATCACATACGAGAGAATGAGAAACTGACAACCAAGAATGCTATACCCAGAACTATATTATAGTTCTATATATGGTATAATACATTACATTAAGCTACTCTTCAGTTGAAGGAGAAGCCAAGCATGGTGGTACTTGACTGTAGTCTTAGCCCCTTGGGAGGCTAAAGTGGGAGGATCACTTGAGCTCAGGAGTTCAAGGCCAGCTGGGGCAACATAACAAGATATCCATTTCAAAAAAGTTGAAGAGAAAGTCTTTCCTAGACAAAAGCTGTAGGAGTTTATCCCCACCAAACATGTGTTACAAGAAATGCTTATGGTGATTCTTCAAATTGAAACAAACATACACTAAAAACAACATGGGGACTTACAGGAAGATGGTGACGGGGTAAGCAGCAGAGAAAGATCCTCCTGGAGGATCGCCATCCAGACACTGGAATATACCAACATGAGAAAGACAAGAAGGAGAGAAGCGGGTCCCCTGGTTCCAGGAAGGATTTGAAATGAGAATTGAAGCCCTCAGAGAGAGCAAACAAGATCCCTCCCTGAGGAAAAGCTCAGGCAGCCGCCATGGCACAGTTAGAGGAAGAGGAGGAGGAGAAAGAGGGAGTCAGCACTCCATACACACCCTCGCCCCACTCCCTCATTCCTACACTTGCAGCTTCAGCTTCACAGGCCTATGCTTGCGGGACCCTCCCGACTTGGCCAGAGGAGAGCGGAATTCAGAGAGCTGGGCCAAAACCAGAGCGGAGAAAGCACAGCCCAGAAAAGCAACAGCAGCAGTTGGGAGGTGCTGTCAAACCCAGCTTGATGATGAAGAGGTACAACCGCCACTAAAGCAGAATGCCCACTCTGCAGTGACCTGTTCTAACCAGCACCCTGAGGCAAAGTGGAGACAAAGCAACCAGTACACAGCCCGCACACCCAGCTCCGTGCCTGCCCGGAGGCTGTGGCCTGCTACCTCTTCCCTGTGAGAGCAACTACCGGCAGAGAGCAGTGGCAGTGACCCTAGGGCCACAGTAATACCTGGGGATCCAGCCAGTGATAAACAGGAACTGGAGCACAACAGTAAGAAAGAGGTGCAGATGGAGGTGGCACAGATGGCCCCACACCCTTCTCACTCCAACACCAAGCAGGAAACACGAGCTGAGGTACTGGGCTCCAGCTCCCACCCTGAACTTCCTCTGTGAGCACCTGAGACTGGGCGCCCTTTGCACGCAACATGTGTTCCTGATAGCAATGGGCTAAGTCCATGGGATTCAGGACCCACTCTAAACTACTAATATGGGCACCAAGAAAGACTTCATATGGCTTGCATATGTGAACCTTGTATGCACCCATAGCAACAAATTATACAAAAAGCAGCAGTCCTGGAGACTGAGAGATGACAACATACTCTACAGAAGACCCCAGAAACTCCTCCAATTGTCTCCTAGAATTAATAACTACACTTAGTACACACCCTGGACCACCTCAGGGAATATGGATGGGGGAAACTTCACCACACTTGTGCCCAGGATCATAAGTGCGCCCAATGACCAGCTGTGTAAGGGGCAAGGAGCAGCAGCACTGGAGAACAAGAGGTGGGAGGTGGGAGGAGGCGAAGACCTGGAAGTAGGGTGCAGATGCAGTCCTCTAGCTGGGTGGAGACAGCCTCCAAAGAATCATAGGCAGCCTGCAGGGAGACACTGGTGGCCTATGAGGGGACTCCAGAGGCCTTGACTGGAGGCTTAGCAGCCTGTGCGGGGAGGGGGTTCCCCGCAGGCTACATGAAAATCCTGGGGACCTGGCCCCGGCCCCCGGGCACTTGGTGATGGGGCAGAGCCTGGCGGTGCTTGGGGTCACCCTGTGGACTCAACTGGACCCCCGAGGGCCTTGAGGGCTTGTTAGTGGGGTGCTGATCACAGTGTGCCCAGGCCCCTGTCTATGTATCATCATCATTGAGGTTGGGTGCTTTTCCACCTAGTGCCATAGTAATTTGTGTGCACCCACGTTTGTTGTAGCATAATTTGAAGCAGCCATGTGTCTTCCCAGTGTGACAGCCTGAGGGAATGAATAAATCCAAAAAGTACAGTTATTATCAGAGGGAAGATGACTGATTGGGTGGGAGAACAACATAAATGAGGGAGGAGAAAATTGTTTGATTAATTGTACATGCCTTTATTTGTATAACTGAGTAACAAATGCGAAGATAACACTATGTAATGCAGCAACCATTGTTAATTCTCTACTATCTTCCTATAATTTTGTATTTCCTTTATTGTTTTTGTGTTATTCTGGTTTATGTCTGTTTGGTTGTTGATACATTTCCCTTCTTTTGTCCTTAAAACTGAAAAAAAATCCAACAACATGGAAGTATACATATCACTGATAAAAATAAATACACAAATACAGAATAAAGTAGCACTCTGACTGCGTGCAAATTATTTTAACCTTAGTGTAAAAGTGAAATGACAAAAATGTTAATAAAAACTAGAACCACAAAAATTTATTAATGGATATAATACATAAAGGAAGTAAAGTCTGACTTCAAGAACACAAAGTGTGGAAGACAGAGTAAAAACATAGTTTTAATGGATAGTGGAAGTTAAAGTGCTATTGACTTAAAGCAGGTGGTTGTAACTATTTTCTGCAAGCCTCCTGGTAACCACAAAAGTGCAACCTCTGATACACAAAAAAGGAAGAAATTCACTATAAAAAATCAAATAACAGAAGACATCAGGACAGGAAGAAACTAGCAAACAACTACAAAGTGGCTGGAAAACAACAAAATGGAAATCCTAGCATTTC
The DNA here is from genome assembly GCA_004027595.1 of Dinomys branickii. Taxonomy (NCBI): domain Eukaryota; kingdom Metazoa; phylum Chordata; class Mammalia; order Rodentia; family Dinomyidae; genus Dinomys; species Dinomys branickii. The sequence continues at coordinate 35,602 of PVLD010019536.1, forward strand.
ATTTTTCAAGAATTATTTTAGCTATGCGTGGTGGCCCACATCTGTAATCCCAGCACTTAGGGAGGGTGAGGTAGGAGGATCACAAATTTGAGTCCATTCTGGACAATTTAGTAAGAAAGAGGTGGTAGTGGTTGGGATGTAGTTTAGTGCTACAGCCCTGGGTTTATTTATTTATTTTTTAAAATTTTATTTTAAAGACAAAAGAATGGAGACATATGAACCAGAAAAGCCATAAACAATACAGAAAATACAAAGTTGTACAGAATATAGTAGGGAATTAGAACTGGATGTTGTATTACATAGTTATCTTCACATCAGTTAACACAAAAACATTAAAGGAAATACCAAATTATAGATAAGATAGTAGGGAATTTGCAGTGGATGCTGTATAATATAAAGTTATCTTCATTTCTGCTAATACAAAAACGACTGAGGAAATACAGAATTATAGAGAACATAGAAGGGAATTAGCTCTGGATGCTGTCCTACATAATGTTACCTTCATCTTTGTTACTCAGGTTACACAGATGATGGCCCTTTTGATCAGTTCGTTTT
>PVLD010019537.1:0-36156 GCA_004027595.1 Dinomys branickii
TATACAGCATCCAGTGCAAATTCCCTACTATCTTCTCTATAATTTGGTATTTCCTTTGATGTTTTTGTGTTAACTAATGTGAAGATAACTATGTAATACAACATCCAGTGCTAATTCCCTACTATATTCTGTATAACTTTGTATTTTCTGTATTGTTTATGGCTTTTCTGGTTCATATGTCTCCATTCTTTTGTCTTTAAAATAAAATTTTTTTAAAAAAATCAGATATTCACTGGTAAGGACTATTTTACATATGCCCTCAAAGTCCTATTCATCTGTATTAATAAAAGAGCCAAACCAGGAAAAGTACCTATCAGATAACTTAACAATTTGATAAAAACAAATTAATGAAATAAATAATCTCAAATTATTTCTCAATGTTCACAGGTGTGCATGTACATTTATATATAGATTGCACAAATACTGCACAAATACATTTGTAAAAATTTGTTACAGGAACACCAATGTGAGTCTTTATTTTAACATGGCCTGTGCTGCAGCATGGGGGTTCAATGCACACAAGACAGCCCTCCTAGGCTTAAACCCAAGAAGTAGCAGGCGGATGCTGCCTAGGTGGTGGCTTACAGGCCTGTCTTAGTGAAGAGCCGGCTGAAAGCTTACTGAGAAAGTTGGGTATGCAAATAAAGAGCTCAGATCCCTCCAGTGTGAAAGGTTATCAGTTTAACAGAGGAAATAGAACAAAAATCAATGTTAAAGGTTTATCTTATTTTAAAATTCCCACAAACAATCAGGAAACTGAACCGTGAAAAATGAGGTGGTATTTCTACTCGAGATACTCTAGCAATAACAAAGGGAAACCAAAGAACGTATAAACACCCAACGGTTGACTTTATAGTTCATGTATCCATCAAAACTGTGGGAAAACCTTTTCAGTATTATGTACAAAGCATAAAAAAGCCACTGCCCTTGGAATGCAGACTCTAGGAACAAAGAACAGACACGGTCTGTATTAGAAAGTAATGTACGTTGGTTCAGAACTAAGGTCTTCAGTTCTGGTCCCAACTATTGACTACAATGTGATCTTATAGGCAAGAACTTTCCCCTCAGTATCCTTCCTTTTTAAATAAGGATATTGGATTAGATGATTTCTAAAATTTTTCTATGCCTATAATCTTGTGATTTTACAAATAAGAGTGGAAGACTTCTACTGAATCTCCAATAGGAACTAAGAAGACCTTTGTCCAAAAACCACAGGTAAATAGATTTCCCTTCACAGAAACAACAACTCCAATAATTTGACTCCCTGGTAAATCTATGCTCTTCTATCCTTGTCCTTAATGACAGTATGTTATTATCCAATCATACTACATTAAAATATAATTTTACTATAGCCAAATGAAATAATATTCTAGGGAAGAGAAGAATAATGGCTCTTTCAAACATTAAACTACAAAAGATGAAGACAATTCTGCTTGCCAACTCACCAAAAAAACAGCCACAGAGAGCTGTGCAGATCTGAACTGGTGTTTATAGTACAGTCATTAATCAAATGCCTTGTAAATGAAATTACTAGACACATGTTTACGACTAATGACTTCTTAACCTCATCTATGAGTTAGAAAGACTAAAACTTGTATTTTGTTCTTTTATTTCAAATTCAAGCCACAGCCAGTAAACAATCTTAACTCTTTTGTTAAGGACTCCTATAGCATCCTAAAATTCCTCAAAGCATAGTGTAAATCACAAAGGCAAAGGTGATTCTCCAGCCAAGCAGTGACTGGACATGGAGATGATTCAAAAGGGGGAAGAGGACTTCCTAAGAACTTGACAGGTTTCTTAAAATTGTAATTTCACTTTGGGGCAATCATTAACAAGGAGCAATACCTCAGTTTATAATCTCACATAAAAATTCCAAATCTACTCATTTTTTTATGATGTAAGATAGCAATCTCCTGACTTTCTTTCAACTGTCACACCCACTTTCTATGGACCTCCCTAATCAATAGCCATGAGTAAAGTGTCTTACAGCTCAACACTCCAAGAGCATTTCCTTAATTCTCTCAGTGGTGGCCTAGAGATTATGCAAGTTTGGGGGACACTAAAGAGGTCAGATGACTACATAGATTCAGTCAACATTTCCCAAGCACCTACCCTATCCCAAACATCATGAGAAGCTAGGACAGAAAGATGGGTAAGATGTAGCCCAAATCTCAGTTTACACGTACTGTTGAACTCCTATAACAGCCCCATTTGTTCACATAACCCTGAATCCACACTCTTTGGCAGTGCTCCCCTCACACACTGACTCTATGCCTGCCCGTGTGATTCACTCTGGACAGTGTGACAGAAGCACAAGTAATAGAGGCCGAAATTTCTCTTGCACATGAGAAGATTTGCCCCCTTGATGCTCTTGGCAACCCTGCTGGCATCATGTGAACCAGTCTGAGCTAACATGCTGAAGGAGGGGAGACCACAAGAGCGTAACTTGGGCACCCCTGTCATCAACCAGCTGCTGCCAGCTGACTCAGCAATTGCTGGTGTGAGTCCCAGCAGAAATCAATCAGCTGAGACCTGCTGCGCCCAGCCAAAACTGCCGAATCCACGGAATCAGGAGCCAAATTAATGGCTGTTATTTAGAACTAAGTTTTGGGGTGGTTTCTTGCAGGGCAAACAGTTCTTACAGATACAGAACTCAAAGCCTTATAGGAAAGCTGTATTTGCATACAGTTATAAGGAAAATACGTAGATAATTCAGAGGACAGGGTTAACCCTGCTAGGTCCAGCATGGAGGTATGGACAGGAGCATCAGGAAAAACATAAAGGATATGGTGTGGTGTATATTCTGGGAAAAAAGAATCATTTCAGAAGGTAACAGACTTAACCAGTCTCTGCTGCTTCCATCCATTGCTACAGATCTCTAAAGGAAACAACCGAACCAAATCAGAATCCAGAGGCTGCTGTTCCTGCTGAGAAATGATGAGATTCCTTCAGCCACAGCTCTCTCTTTCTCCCAGATCAGGCACGACCCTGAGGACACAGCCAGGTTATCCATGTGCCTGACTCAACTGCACTCAGCTCCCTGTGATCACCCAGCAGAGGGGCAGAGAAAATTGCAATACATGGCCGCTGCTGACGGTGTGCCCAGCACACTAAGAAGAGAGCTACACTGAGGCAAAGGAAACTCTCATCCAGAGAGAGGGCCCACAGGTCAGACTGTGAACATCCTCTCCTTCGCACACACACTGCAAGACTGTAATCACAGCTTCAGCCTCAAGTCTTTAATTTGTTTAACATAAATGTGCTGAAGTGATTTTAAGGGAAACAAGGAATCGAAGTGACGCTTATAGAGTAAAGGTATGCATTCCTGCAGTATAATGCTATTTGAATAGAAAATAGATATCCAATCATTAGAGTACTTATATATCTGGGAGCATAACTGTGATCAGTAATATTATGAAATTACACAAATCACACTTTCCATGAGAATTTAATAAAATGGGAAAATTCCCATAAAACTTGGATTTAAAAATTGCATACACAGAATGCTCCCAATTATGTAGAAAAATATAGTAACAGGAAAAATGAAAATGTGCTTAAATGTCAACAGTATCCTTGGGCAAGAGGATTAACACAGAATGTTTTCTTCTTTATGTTTTTCCGTGTTTTCCAAGTTGACATATAAAGCTCTTTATTGTTGAATCAGATAAACCAAAATTAAAGATTAGAATATAAAAGAATTGGCCTACATATTTTTTAAAATCAACACCATGAAAGAAAATTAAAAGCTATGAAATTATTCCAGATTAAAGAAGATTAAAAATCATGACAACTAAATCATCTTGATTTCCTTAGACATGACAACTGAGTGATCTTGATTTCCTTAGACAAGGAGAAATACTCTCAAAAGAACAGTTGTCTTAGTTACTTTTCTTGTTGCTGGGACAAAATCCCCAACACCCAAAGTTAAAGGAGGAAAAGTTTATTTAGCCCAGTATGTAGAGTTTCAGTCCATAATTAGCTGGCTCCTAGGCAGAGCGACACGTGGCAGGCAGGCATTGCGGAGAAGAAGCAGTTCATGGTGGACAGAAGGTAGCAAAGCAACAAAAGGTGACCACAGCTCTTTCTATCCCTTACAGCTTATCCAAGCTGCATAGGGAGGGTAGCACTCACACCCTTAACCCTAGCACCCTTGATCCTAGCTTTGCATCATGAATCAACTCCAGCATCACACACTCAAGATCAAGCCACCTCTGAACAAGCCCCATCTATGAGGCCTTTGGGGGACAGCCAGACACAAGCCATGACGACAGGCAAATTTTGAAAATGGACTATCTCTCTATGTGATTATAGAAGAGATTATCTGTGTTCTTAGGAAATACATGCAAAGATGGTTAAGAGTAGAAGTATATGATGTCAACTTCTAACTCTCAAAAGTATGTGCATGCATTTGTGTGTATGGGGGGACAGAGAAAGAGAAAGAGGAACAGGGCAGGGGGAAGGAGGAAGGCTACAAATGAAAGGAGAGACAGAGAAGAGGGATGAGGGATGAAGCCAACGTTGTAAAGCACTAACAGTTTTTTTTTTTGAAACAAGGTCTCACTATGAAGCCCAGGCTGGCCTCAAACTCATGGAGATTCTCTTGCCTCAGTCTCCCAAGTGCTGGGATTACAGGCATGCACCACCACACTCAGCAGCATGGAAGTTTTCTATGCAGGGAGTGTTAATTATATTCTGCAACTCTTCTGTGAGTTTGAAATTATGTCAAGATAAATTAAAATAAATAACTCTATATCTGAAAAAATAAATTATAAAAAGAAAAGTCTTCAATACTTATTGTAAATTCACTGTACTGAAAGTAATTTAAAGATTTGTTTCCAAAAATGTTATGTGGTACTTCATACAAATTACCTAAATCTTCTTGAGGAAGCTGAGGTAAGGAAGTGAAAAACCCCCTTATGAACCATACGCCTCTGCTAAAAGACGTGTTGGTAGAGGCTGGAGTTTTCTCCCTCGGCACCCACTGGAGGCCAAAGGTGGCTGCTGCACAGAACAGTGGGTGCGGGTGCTCCCCACACGGTCCTGTACTGCGCGGGGAAGTTCACTCCTTTAGTACCGGGAAGAGCGTTTCACCCACGATCTTCCTCCTGCCACTCCAGCAGTCTGACCCTGGCTCTACGGTGCCATGTGTGGCTTGGCCTGGTCCTCTGCCTGGAGTCTTCTATCTCATGGGACAATTTCCTAGTCCTATAAATTTAGCTAAGTATAACTGACAACCACCCCTCTATGGAGTTATAACAGGGAAGGACAAAAGTGGACAAAAATATTTCCTATTAAATAATATTGTACATTATCCATTTCTTTAAATTTCAAGTTATTGAAAGAAGATGCAATATGTAAAGTATATTTTATGTTTTATTTAATTCAATAACATGATCACATTAAAGATTTTTAACATTCTGAAAAAGCAAAATCATTAAGAATTATTTTTTATCTTATCTACGAATGGCTATTTGTGATTGACTTGATATTTCAGTGGACTAAATAATTGTTTTATATGGAATTAATTGAAAAGGTAAATAGATCAATACAGCGTGACTGTATCTTTTTTTGTTATACAATTAGTAAAGAAAAGTTGCCAGATGTGGTGTCATGTGCCTATAATCCCAGCACTCATGAGGCTGAGGCAGGATGATCACTGTGAGTTTGAGGCCACCCTTGGCAACACAGTAAGGTCAAAGCCAGCTTGAACTACATAGTGAGACCCAGCCTCAAAAAAAATAAAATTAAAAAAAAAAAATATATATATATATATATATATATATATATATATAAAAGCCACAGAATGGTATCATAAATTTCTCTTGCTAAAATAACTATTCTTATGCTCTGGAATTTGTATAGGATCAACATAAGAAATTTCATTCATAACCAAAAAATACTTCTCAATTATCCACAAAATAATCCTAACCTATCAAACATCTACTCAAGTTCAGCAGAGAAAATACACTGCTTTTTGTTGTGTTGTTTTACCTTACTATTTACTCTGCTCATGTGCTTTGGATAAATCCCGTTGAGGAAATTTAAAGATCAAATGGTTGCTATGCATTTTCTTACAATACAAATGCTGTGTGCTCAATAAATATTTAAATATTTGTGCAGATTAAATTTTTTAAAGATAAACCAAAGGAAAGGTCCACTTTAATTCCATCACCAAACAATAATCAGTGTGAATGTTTTATCTTAGGTTTTTTTCCAGATATTTCACACACATGTTTTGCATAAAAATATTGCCATACTCTGCATTGTGTTTTGTAACCTGCTTTATCCACTCAGCAGTGTGATGTTACTCGTTATCAGGGGCACAGACTTCATGTTGGTCCCCCTCAAGATGTACCAAATGTCCAATGTTTAACTTGTTTCCATTTTCTTCTAACTCATGCAGCTTTATTAATAAACCAATATATTGAGATCACTGATTATTTTCAAGGACAGCTTTCTAAGGAAGAATGACCTGTCCTAAAGTTACCGCCTTCCCACAGAAGGAGCTTCTGTTCTAACTGCCCACTGACAGTGTCTCTGAGGCCATTGGGCATTGAACTTCAAGCCCTCCACTGCAGCGGGAGTGGGCCATGAACAATGGGGACCTTATTTTTCAGGATAAAAATATGGAGCATATGCCCTACTGAAGTATTCTTTTATTTGTGATTGTTACATGTAAGAAATCTTATGAAAGTATAAGATAAACTCATATTATCTATTTAATAAATTATATTATACAGAAAAATAAAACATTCTCATTGACACACTGTTGTCATATATTAAGAATTAATAAGAATCAAACAAGGGAAATTTTGCCCTTCATTCATTTCACAAGTCAGTGGAATAATGGAATGCTTTTCTTGCTTGATACAACAGACCACAGAAAATTCTTTTGGGGAAATTAAAAACACACACATAACTAACCTAACTAAAGTAATCTAACCCAAAAGGAGCCTTAAAGGTCCTGTGGTTCCCCCACTTCATCCTGAAATAAGGAAGCTAAAGGTCAAGAGGTTGAGATGGACAGTCATGATAGATTCATTTATTCACAAATATGTTCTGAGAAATCTACTCAGTGCATGTCCAAGATTTTGCAGCACAAGCAAGGTCTCCAAGGTCATGCAGCACCCAGAAGTCATGCTGAAGGCAGCTGACCTCCTGCTGAATTATAGGGTGGGGTCTTCTGATTGGCATGCGATATGATTTCACCAGCCAATTATTCATTCTTTTATCCAAATATTAAGCATTCACCCTGTGCCAAACTCTGCTCTAGATTCTAGACAGCGAATATGACAAAGGTCCTATATAGAACTTTCATTCTAGTAAGTACAAATAAATAAGAATTTCTTATTCTAATAAGTAAGTATAGGTGTGATTAGTGCCCTAGGAATATTTAAATACAGGCAACCAAGCAGACTCCCAGGGAAGAGGGGATGCACTTTTAGTAAAGAATGTCTAGGTTGGCCTCCCACTGCAGACATTAAAATTATAGCAATGAAATGAACCAATTTTTCAATCTGTAAATAAGATATTCAACAGATGACCTCAAAAATCAGGACATTTGACAATAAGGCATATGCATTTCATATGTTTTACTTTCTCCTGGGTTACTCTGCCTTTCTGACAGTGGACTAGGCTATTTATCCTGACAGTATGCACCATGAAAAAGAAAATTCACTTCCTAGAACATTGCACAGAACACTACCTCACCTTTATAAAATCTTTAAATTCATTATTTACTCAAATAATGTTGCTTATGCACTGTTTGCCCTATTTAATCCTCGCTGTGCCAAAAAACATTTTCAATGCAAAGCACTACCATAGTCACCATTGAGAAAAGTTTAACTTCAAAAGATAGCTAAGTTTTAAAGAGAAGACATATGAGATTCAAACTATAAATACATATACGTACCTGAACTATTCCAGGTGGTTCATCTGACTATGTAATCGCTGGCACATCTGGAGGCTTGGATAATATAAACAACAACGACAAAACTATTTTTAAAGCTACTTGGAGATTTACATGTAACATAAATTCTATATCTGAAAATCATTTACTTTGGTTAGCCAAGTTCTGAGTTTACTTCTAGGCATCAGAGGGAGTAACACCAGAGCAGGCTGGTGAGCTCAATGCTCAGAGCCTCCCTTCCCAGACTCCTTGTAACTAGCATTCTTAACGCAACTTGGGTTTCCCCATTAGACACACTTCCGTGAGATGTGAACTGCAGTGCAGGTTTCACCTTCCGAGAGGCTTGTATAAGACTGGAATTGAGAAAAGCACTATTCAAGGCATCCTTTGGTGACGCAGATGTATTAGGCAGCACAGCGCATGAAAGCTAACAGTGTTCCTAGTAGCCTGATCCCTGAATCACAGCTGAGGTAGAAATTTCCAGAAGGCAATAGCTGCCTTGTGACTCCTGGCTGTGGCTAAGATGCTATGATCTAGAAAAGAGTAGCTGGCACGCGGACGTCCTGAGTCCCGCCTCCCCTAAAGGTCAGGAGGTTGCACTAAGCTCTGTGCTGCTGTCGGGGAGCATTTTTGGAGGCCAAGCCCAGAGTCTAACCCTCTGACCTTTCCAATGATTAGATTAATAAGCACCTAATTCCTCACAGTAAGTGCATTTACTTTTATTATTCTTTTTCTTAATTAGCTAGAGCAGTCTCCATTATCTACAAATGACCTCTGAGTGACACAGTATTAAGACAATTACTTAGAAACATTCAACTATCAGAACACTTTCATGCTTTCAAATATTCAAAGACTCCAAGTGGTCTAGATTTCTGCAAACAGAACTAAATAAAGGACATTATATAATCCCCGGTTCTTTTCTCTAAGTAACAGAAAGAACTTTACACTAAAAAACAGAGCCACTCAATACATTAAGTCATTTTTCACTCAAATTCATGATGATTTGATATTTGAAAACTACAGCAAAAAAAGAATATTCTCACTACTTCCAGCCTTTTAAATAACTAAAATAAGGGCTTTCTAAGCAGACCTTGAATATATGCGAGCTGGACTGAATACAGGCAGAAAAATATAAATGATTCAAGCCAAGAGATAAACCAAAGTATACTAGTTTTGAATCAGGAATAGCAGATCAGAGTGGGGAGGTTGGTCCATAAAATTAAATAAAATAACATAAAAATCCATTTACTTTATTTTGCAATTACATACATGCTGTCAGAAAAAAGAGAGGACTCCATGTTGAAATGTTACAAAATTTCTGTGAAAGCTGGAATCATGTAATAACTTCCTACAAGAGAGGAACTGATCAGAGGGATAATTTCCTCAGCATCATTTCTGTTTTTCCATGTAGTCATATTTTTATTAAAAATAGAAAAAGAAAACTGGACCTTCAAGGTGAAAAATATACTTATTGATGTAGTGGAATTGCTTCTCTGAAGGCCAGTGTCACTTTCTTGTTCCCTGGAAATACTAATGGCGCGCCTTCTCAGCAACGTAAAAACATGACACAAAAGAAAAGAAAATCATGGCCACTGTGTTCTCCCTCTGATGACGAACAGAGACCCCTGGCTTTGAACTTAAGTAGAAAAACAATGTATTGAATGAGTGCTGCTTCCCAGCTCTCTCTCTTTCTACAAATCTGCTCTCCAAATCGTGGGTGAGGCAGGAGTAGTGTAGCAGACCCTCCACCAGAAATGTCTTTGGTTATGTGGGGAAAGTCAGCTCTGATTATCAGGATATTCTCATGAATAAATCCTCATATTACATCACCCTATTCATGACATAGAAGGTCAATTTCCCCAAAGATTCTTCCCCAACTTCCAAAACAATTAAAGGAATACTACATTAATATTTCTTGAATTCTCAATTTGCACACAGGACCTTATTAAATGTCATGGAGAAATACAACAAAATAGAAAACAAAGCTCCTACCCCTAAAGAACTGGAGTTTAGAGAGAGATCTTATCCTTTTTCTTCAATCTATGTTAAAAAGAATTTCATTAGTGCATCTGCAAACTGTGAGTGATTCCCAATTTGAGAAATTTTTGGAAATCTTACCTTTACTACCCACTCCTTCATTCCTCTTATTAAGTCTATTACATTTTTTAAAAATTCTGAATTTTAAATGGAAAATGTATTTTCAAATTAGTCAGCAAACTTAGCACAATGTGTCACAATGATCAAAGTTACCAAGATGGGTCAGAGTGGTTGCTCAAAGAATCGTTGTCCTAAGGACCATGAAAACTCGACATGACTAAATGAAACAACAGACCTGAGCAAGGGCAGATGCTCAACAAGGGAACACCCACCCTCCCATACAGCCTGTTCACAATCAGATATCCCGCCTGAAACCTGCCCATGAGTTGAACCTTGTGGATATGAATGAGGCAATTCACATCTTGCGAATTTGAATCCTTCAGTGCTATAGCGAAAGGTCAACGAATTGGGCTAATAAGAACATGCCGGGGCTGGGGATATAGCTCAGCGGAATAAGCGCTTGCCTAGCAAGTGCAGGGTCCTGAGTTCGATCCCCAGTACCGCAAAAAAAAAAATAAAATAAAAAATAAAAAATTCTTTAAAAAAAAAAAAAAGAACATGCCATGGGGTGGCAATGTTCCAGGGAGTACAGGAAATCAAAGGCAGACACTTTGTTCGACTCCCCATCGCCAGTGAGAAAGTCACAACAGTAATGCTTTCAGACAACATATCCGTAGTCTTCCTTTATTTAGGAACTTGGTTATTGAGTTTATAGATTCCCTATATCTTTTGATACATTTTTGTTTCTAGCATCATCTTTTAGTTGATTAGCACCTCCGCAGAAGATGCGAATGGAAAAAAAGTAGAAAGAAAGCTTAAGGTAGCCCAATTTCATCTCTGGGCAATTAATTCAGAAAAAAAATTGTGGATAAAGACTAAAATGAACAGAGTTCTCACCTTGAGTAGTTTCAACTTATAACAGATAAATGAGAGGTTAACTAGAATTCCTCGCACTGACAGCGTGCTTTAAAAAATCATTCCATTTGAAAACATGTTTAATAGACATACAATCCTTCAGTTTAAAATATACTTCAGCTTACCAAAATGTGCTTTACATATGATATTTTTAAGAATACACTTGATAAAAGCTTATCTACATTATAGAAGAGTAGAGTGGCTGCAATGATACTTTTCATTTGTTTTTGTGGGTTAGGGCTTATCCTAAAGCAAAGTGAAGTTCTGCGACTTAGGTTGGCGACGTTAACTTTTCCCCATTTCATACTAGCCTATTCTTTGCATCATTAAAGTCTGTAAGTGGAAAAAAATAATGTGGATCCACAAGTGAAAAAATCTGACTTTCTGTAACCATAAAATAAAAACCAAAGTATTATAAATGGTCAAATTCTCCGTCTGCCAGGATTAGATGGATATTTCTATAATTTAGCTAATAACCTGGAACAGCATTAACTTTCAAATGAAATCCTTGAGAAGATAACATGAAGTGCAGCAAACAGCAAAAACCATTTCAATAGAAAGCCACAAATATTCTTATCTAGTGCAACTACTACAAAAATTGAATAAGAACCTCATCCGCAAACCCTGGACTGTAGTAATAATTATGGCACAAAGAAAGTTTTTTTTCTTTTTCCAAATTATAGTCAACAAATCCCATGTGATCAAAAACGTTTAACGGGTACAAACTGTGTACCAGGTGTCTGCTCCTGGAGTTATAAAGGTAATCCCAGTATGCATGGGGTTTAAGCCTAAAAGAAGAAAAAGCCACACATGGGAACAACTACAAAACCACTCAGTGGTACATGCGCCCAAGAAGGGCTCTGAGGGTCACAACAGGGAGTATGTGGCTGGGGTTATCAAGTAGGGCGTCATAGAAGGTGACATCAAACTGTACCAAAAAGGACAGAAATGATATTCCTGACCTTGACAGTGGAAGAAAATAAAATTTGTGAACTGTTTTTTGTTGTGCTTTGGGGTTTTTATTGGGAAAATTTCAAGCTTATGTAAAAGGACAGAGAGTAGCGTGGTAAGTAAGTGCACATGTACCTATGTGTAACTTCAGCAAGTATCAGCCCACAGGTGGCTTGATGTCTCTTCTCTCACTCCCTCCCTCCCGTATCCTGCTCTTCTCCCAGATTATCCCAAACAAATCTGAGCTATTCTAGCATTTTATGAATAAAATATTACATATGTAGTTTTAAAAGTAAGGACTTTTTTAGAATTGCTATGGTATTTTATATCTATTTAATAAACACTGCTGTAAGTGCTGTACAAATAACTCATTTAATCCTCAAAGCAATCCTATAAGATAGGTCCTATTATCCCCGTCATTTCATAGATGAGGAAACTAATTTCATACCAAAAGGTTAAAGCGCTTGTCCAAGGTTGCCCAGCTAGTAAATGGCAAGTCAGAATTTGAATCCTAGTATTCAGGCTCAGATCAATGCTCTGAAAGACCACCGTATACCATTCTGCAAGCAAATACAATATTGTATTTGGTGCTTCAGAGACAAAATGTAACCCACGTTTCAGTCTCGCATCGTATATTGCAACTTGTGTTTGAAAGAGATATAGACAGTCCTTCCACCCAGAAAAAAAGGTACAACTGCCTACTTTTTCTAATGACATCATACATTCTTTTAAAGTAGTTTTAGTAGACGCTGGTCAGACAAAGCAATAACGTATCTAGAAGTGGCTGAGTAAGTGCGAGAATAGCAAGTCATCAAGGCTCCTTAATCATATATGTGCATTTGCCAAGTAATAAATTATCTGCACGTCATACTTTAATAATAAAAGTACATCATCCCAATGTATTTTTAACAATTCAGTTTCATCAACATCCCCACTGTATACCTTCTCAGTGCAACATTTCAACATAAAAACTATCATAGGTATCTAAAACACTGAATTATTTTGACTTGCAGCACTATCACAATATAATTTAACTTTAGGAACTCAAATGTAGGGACTACTGCCTTCTTCAATTTTTTCAAATAATTAAGAGGCTAATTAAATTAACTTCATCACTAAAATATGCATATGCACATATCTATACAAGTATAAATAGATGCTTTCTTGGTTACTTTTGTCTCATTGCTGGGACAAAATACCTGACACCCAGAACTCCGGAAGAAAAGGTTTATGTAGCTCACAGTTTGTGGAGGTTTCAGTCCATACTTGGCTGGTTCAGAGGCAGAGTGGCACATGGCAGAGGGCAACAGTTCATGGCGATGGAAAACAGCAAAAGTAACCAGAGCAAAAAGGGAGGAGCAGCAGCTAGCAGCCTCTTTTCCTCCCTTACACTGTATGCAAACTACCCACCCCAGAGCAGATGTAGCACTCACATCCATAATCCCAACACTGGACCATAAAATCACTCATAAACTCTAGCAGCTCACCCCATGACTGCATGAGGCTTTGGGGGGACATCCAGACACAAACCATAATGTGGCACCCAATCTTAATCTCTGAAAACCTAGAGATCTAAAATACGTTTGTGTTTTTATATGGATGTCACATTCAATTATAAAACATGGAAAAACTACCATTTCTGGTTAAAATTTTTAAAAGCTAAGTTCATATTACACAAATCTTCTGAGAACCAGGAAAAGAACTGCCTACCATTTACTAAATAACATACTTTAATAGGCATTTTGCTGGGACACAAGGCTTCACATTCCTTTTCTACGGTCAATAATAAGAAAAAAACAGAAACATTCCCATATTTTGAAACCACTCATAGTAATAATAGCATATAATAGAAGACTAGACATAAATGTGCCTATGGTTTAGGTTAAAGCTAAATCCATTAGGATATAAAGAAAATAACTCCTAAAAATTGACAACATCATTTGGAATGCTTATTTTACTGTCATGGAGAAGAAGAATAAAAGTATTTTCTTACTTCCTGGAGAAAAGAAACAAAAAGTATATAATTTTTCACATGTTTTAAGCCTAATAGCTAAAAACATCAGGCATCTTCACAGCTTTTGGAGCTGAACAGCTGTTCTTTAGAACAAGAAAGCTAAATACTTCCCTTAAGAGATCTGCTTCTCCTCCCAAACACTAAATGTCCTTAGTCGGAGACCAGTTTCTCCCAAACCGAGTGATTTCTCTCACATATTTGCAAGGGTAACGCTGGACCAAAGTGAGACACAGTTACTATCACCTCCCTGAGGTCCTTGCCAATCTCTCACTTCCTCCTCCCAGGGCGTGCCTGATCCGCCCTGCCCCGCGCACCTTTGGTCCACAGGCGAATCCTCCTGCAACCTACCACACAACTGATGTGCATGTTATGGCTTCCGTTGTTCGTCTTCCCAGCTAGAACGTGAGTTCCTCGGGGGCAGAGATCTTTGCTTTCTGGGCTTTGCTCTCTAGGTCTTAGAACAGTGTTTGACATAGTAGGTATGCAATAAAAATCTGTTGAAATTAGAGTTTTAAATAACTTTTTAAATAACAGTAATACTTTCTAGCTAATGTTTATGTAAGTAGAGCATCTACCACAGTCCAAGCACATGCTGTGCCCTTCAGGCCCATTAAAGAAACTCAGAAATACTTTGGAAATACAGACGACTTTACCAATGAGAAATGTGTTACTTACAGAGATGTGGTAACTTCTCAGAAAGTAAAGCTCAATCAAGATCAGACTTGATTTCTTAAAGGACTGATGCCATTGTACCTTCCAACTATTCAAACCCCCATCCAGTAACTACAACAATAAAATGTATGTTAACAAAGCTGACAAGTGTCTTCACAAACCAGGCCAAGCATATGGGTCAGATCCTAAGAGTAACAATAGGATGACGCCTGTTCTCCTTGCAGTGATTATACTCCCCTTTCGATCTTAGGAACAAATGAATAATTTTTGTAATGCTGTACAGTCCACAACCATGCTCTTATACATATTGACAAATCTGATCTAAACTATGAAGACCTGCATCTAAATCTTGCTCTTCATCCGACTCAGAAAAGAGAAAGAACCTCTTGTTGAAATTGGACCTGAATAAGAAACAAATATTCAGATAGTCAGGCCTCCTGGGTGGAAATTTCTGTAACTTCCAAAGCACATACTAACTTTCAACCCTTCTCTCATCTACAGTAACAGGCTAGAGAAAAGCAACATGATTCTATGCACTGAGACAGCACATGGGAGCCTGGCCAGAATGGCAAGAGACGACCAGAAACCATCCATTCCCTGGGTATACTCATTGCTAATGTCCTGACTTCACTCTTCCTAGGAAATGCTAATAGAAAAAGAAAGAAGCAGAAACAATTTGAAACTCAGAATTCATTCCTACAATATTAAGACTATCTAAGCACCGTGGAAGATCTAGTGAAGTACAGGGCACAAGGCTGTCCTCAAAAGCTAGTTGGAAAGCCAGATATAAATGCTTAAAGAGGAGGAGTTTAAAAATTAACCAGAAAAAAAGTGAAAATTTCATACTTAGTATCCCAAATACGGGACAGCCAAGAAATGTTAGCATCTCAAGAAATACTAGACATTAGAAATTCATTATGAAGTCTTTATGATTTATATAATGTGAAAGTCATTTCAAATTTGACTTCCCATTCTAAAGTAGCACCCTCCCAAAATCCTGTTGAAATTATTCTTTAAGATCCAACTTAAACGTCATCTCTGCCATTTTTCCTGCCCTTCCCCCAACTCCCCACAATGCTTTTCCTCTCTCAGATTCTCCCTACCACCTTCTTGCAGACCTTTCCTGATAAGCTATCAGCCAGCTACATGACTCTGAGGCCGCAGCCTACACCTCCTGGTGCCTGGCCGTCAGTAAGGGCTTAACAGTCATTAGCTAACCTGAATTTACTAACTCTCAAACCCTCAAAATCTATCTTCCTGAATAAAATACTTAAGACACATAGCTAGTACTTATTAAATGTTCTACTTGGCACATAAAAGCAAAACAATCAAAAGTTTTAATTTAAAAAAAGTTAGGATATGCGTGTTATACAGTTACTGATACAGCAATAGGACAGCAGCTATGACAGGCAGTAGGCAACTTAGAAATTTGTGGAGATGCTTCACAGTGACTGTGGGACCAGGAATGTGAAGTATCCTGTAAGTCTTGATAAAGTCATATGCACTGAGTAATTATCCCACATCTGAATGATTTTCCAGTCTTTTATTGCACAATGATATAGGGAATCTGAGATGGAGCCTAATTCTATTTTATATATAAACACCAAGGATGTGGCAATATATTGAATTTCTGGAAATGCAATGATTATGCAAATTGAGAGAAAACCGTACTTGATTTTGTTTGGAACATTTTATTCTCATTAGCAGGAATTAAACTCAGGGCCTTCACCCTGAGCTACATTCTTCCCTGCGGGTCTCACTAAGATGCTAAATTGCCCAGGCTGGGCCCAAACTTGGGACCTTCCTTCATCAACCTCCTCTCTGCTGAGGTCACAGGTGTGCACCACCCTGCCTTGTAAATCTTGTTTGGATCTTTATGAAGAATTTTCTAGTATTTTGGAAAGTGAAGTCTATGGCAGAAATACCCCTTGTGGAATCTGAGTTATCAAAAACACACCTGTATCCATCTATTCTTCTGGCTCTAGGCATTGAGTACGGAGCGGTGTGTACATACCAAACTGTGCGTCCTGTCTCCCATGTATCCACGTGTTCTGGTTCCTTCCTGGTCTCCCTCTCTGACCCAATACATCTGAAAATGTCTATCGCAAACTTCTGGCTTTGAACCTTTGAAGTCATTTAGACTCTTATTTCCTGATCACATATTCAACCATCTGACTAATTGTTCCCTGAAAACTCTAGACTTTTTCAGTCTTCACTTACTTATTCATGACATTCCTCCTCCACCTTTCATCTTCCTAAGTCCCATCAGAGTCCAGAGCCCACCTCACGTGATGTTTCCTGAATAAACTCTTCCTAGGTATCACCTTCTTCTGTGGACTTCCCATTCAATTTCTTGTGATGAGTACAAGTAGTTTTGATTCTCATTGTGTGAAATTTGCCACCTTTTTTTTTTTTAGTCTGTCATGGTTTTCTCAACATTTCATATTTCATCTATCACCAAAACATATAATTTTGAGTCCAGGGAACATCTTCTACTTCTTTTTGATACATGATGTATTTTGCAATGTGATGGGCATACAATAAGTGTTTAAACTCTGACTGAACATCAACTCTTCACCTTTTATTTTGGGGAACTAGGGTCAACATTTTCCACAGTATCACATAGTCACATGACAGACTTCAGAAAAAACTAATAAGCAGAAATATTTTAGTTGTAATTGGTCTCCTCTAAAATTTATGATCAGTAATGCTTTCTTAGTGAAGATATTGTGAGTCTAGCAAAATAATATTGGTAATCAGTTTTATTTTAAATCAGTAAGGAAGATAAATTCATGTCAAACAAATGTTGGTACTTAACACTTTCAGGGTGGGCAACATAACAGTAGATGTAGTAGTATTTTAGGAGGTCCTGATTCAAGCCATCATGCCTCGTTAAATCTAGTTCTTTAATGGTTAGGTCTTTCATGGGCATTTATGTCATCCTAAGCACTATATTTGCACATCTAGTAGCTCCTACCAATGGTGCCTAACTATGGCTCTACAACCCACATAATTAGTGAGTAAAACTAAGTATCAAATGACTAAGAAGCCACTACAATTAAAATTATAGGAAATGTTAAGAGTTTTCCATATTTAAAAAATAACTTGAATGTATGTGAAACTTACCAGTCTCCACATCTTAACTACAAGAAGGATAAATTAGATTGAAAATAATCACTAACAAGTCAATTTGTCCTGAGGTACCAGGAAGTGTTTATTGCCTATAAGCATGTCTTTTAACCTTCAAACAATAAGAAGAAGTTATGGCAGGTAAGATTTAACAGCAATAACTGCACCCTACCTCAATGAGAACTAATGATTTTCAGTCATGACATTAATCTATTTGTAATTAATGGAGAAAGAGAAAATGAACAGGCAGAAAATTTCAGGTCAAGAGTTTAAGTTTCTCTGTGGATATTATTACAGAACAAAATATGGTTAGTAAACTACAGAAGAGGAATTCTAGGATAAACCCAGCACAATTTGACAGTTAACTGTAACTGACCAATAAAACTGCCTGTCTCCCTTATGAAGAAATGCCTCTCAACAGACAAATGCAAGAAACAATAAAAATCAGACACAGAAAATCTTGGCTCATTTTAACTCTGCTAAGATCTATATGGCCAAGCTGTGAACAGGCAGATAACAGTCCCTCTCACAGGAGGAGGTTAGTACCAGATTGGAAGGGCAAAGGAAATAGCACTTCTCAGGCTATGTGCCAGGGTTTTCACAAACCTCAATTTCAAGAGGAAAGCAAAAGTTTGTGCACAAAATCATCATTAAGTGCTTTTTCCCAAAAGATCAAACATACGATGTTCATCTGCACATCCTCAAAAAAGCAAATGCAAAAATCATTAGCCCTGCAATTGTAGTTTAAGAAACCATACAAAGTGCACCAAAAAGCATCTTTTTCTTCCTCACACACAACTGCTCTATCAATGTAAAAAAAAATCCAAACTTAAAATTTTCAATACAGAGTAGCTACTCCTTGCTTAATAAAGCAGACCCAAGTTGCCAAGAACTACCTTAGAAAAGAGCTACTTTTTTCTTTCTGTCTGAAAATTGCCTACATTGCGACATCTCTAACTCAATTATGCATGGCTGTGAAGCTGCCATTAAATAGGTGGATCTGAGCACTTCAAATAGATCTGGCATGAAGCTATTTCTCACTCAAAATTTTCCACTCCTTCACGCAATGTGAACATTGCTCTGCTGAGGCTAAAAACAGGAAAAAAAAATCTTGGCTTGATACCAGGTGCTTTCAGAGCAGCTCAGCTCTGTCCATTGGCCTGAACAGGTTATGGAGAAGATGCATGCCTGGCATGTCAGTAGCCAGGCTCAGAACCCAGCACTCAGTTTGGAAGGTGGGGCCCAGGGCATGCCAAAGAATTCCAAAATTGGTTGCCCCTAGGAAATCCCATCTCTCAGCATCTTTTTAAGAAGTAATTCATCACCAACCTTCTTACTAGCATAGGGAATGATACTGATGGAAAAACACAGGTGTAACTGTGAACTGAAAGGTAATTCATAAGAGTTGGGCTCTGTGTGAAAAAAACTGGGGAATAATTCATGGATTTGTTTTACTTATATCATAGTTTATTATGCAAAAGAATGGCACATGATAAAAATCTACTAAAGTCTGAGAGTTTTTACAATAAATACAAACAAAAATTCTAAGTGATAAGGGTATATTGTATTCGTGTGGCAGTGATTTTCATTTTTAGCTATAGAGAAAATAATGCTGTATCTAAAATTTGTGGCATTGCTGATAGGTAGCAGGTTATGATAAATACAAATATGTAACACATAACTAAAGGTACCACAGAGATAAAATACACAAGTAGCAATACTAGGATGGTATGAATGCCCTTTGAAGCCCAAGCATATAAATTCAATGCCTATTTATTAATCATTTCCAATGCAGATAATGAATATGACATATTTGTTTTTCCAAAAAGAAATCGGGTTCAAATAAAAGTAGATCCTAAAGAAGTAGAAAATTTGAGTGATGATGTTAAGTATATTAAAAAATAGTTTGAGTGCATCCAATTCTGTTGTACAATTAATATGTGCAGATAAAGATAGGAGAGGAAACCCATGTCCCCTGCTTCTCTCCATTGCATGTTAATGGACAATCTACCAGTAGGAAAGTCATGGACTGGATGAACAGAGGATGTGACCGCCCACATTCCAAATATGTGAGATTTGAAGACTAGACAGCCATATTGTGATACATATTTCTAGTAGAGTAATCGTGGTAGGGACAAAGAGTGAAGATTCCCTAACAGTTTAACCAGTAGTGTTTCCAAAACGGACTAGCCAAAATTATATCAAGTTTCAAAAGCAATTAACTCTCACACTGATACAATTGTGCTCCAAATCTGTTCAAAGCCTGCCCTGCAGGTCCTTCCCCCTGTGGGGAGGCCCGCCCCAAAGATTGGACTCCTAACCCTGCCCAAACCAGTCCCTGTCCTTCTCCACAAGCCATGTGCAGCTCCTGCTGGCTTCAAAGGCTATGCAGTTACACATGTTGCTCAAAAGCTGGGAAATATTTGACCTTTTCTACCACCTTACATGAACCTAAGCTTTCAAAGTAAGACCTAAAAGCACTCTTACAAGACCCTAAAATAACAAGTGAGTGTATTTTGACATGATCTCTGATCTACTTCTCATGATCTCTGAATCATGTCAGTCAACTGACCAGGTATTCAACAAAATTTACTGCAAATGTGATCCATGTGGCACACATAAGGACCTAAAGATGCTCTACTGGGATACGTAGAACCTTATAACATAATGAGGCATCTAACATAGTAATCAGTATTCAGGATATCCGTAAGTCCTACATGAAAAGTATAACTGAAGGTTTTTGAAAAGTCGTGAATGGAAATAAAATTAATTTAAGCTGGAAAATTAGAAAAGAAAGCAATATGTAAACTTCAACTTACAACTAAATACATTTGTAGATCTTTGAAAGTGTGCTCACACTCAGCCTTGGATGCCCAAGAACTAGCACCATTCACAGAGCACTCGGTAAAGATGATGGGTTGAATTAAAATGGTAGGGATAGGAAGAGCAAAAGCATTCTAAATGGAAGGGAAATTATGTGAGGAGCGACACGAAGAAGAAAAAGCACAAGGAAAGTTTCAGGGAATGGTGCCTGTGATGTATAGAAGACTATCACTAAAAGTAGTTGGCGGTCAGATCAGGGAAAGCTTAAATGTTAGTTCAAGAAGTGAGAATTTTCTGGCAGAGGAAAGGAACTGACTAGGGTTGTGTTTTAAGAGAACTCTCACAAGAGTATTTAGGATGTTTTTGACAGGAGTTGACACTGGAAGGACTGAAGCTATTAAATAAGCTATTCAATAAATCAGGCAAAAAGAAAATCAGCTCTGAACTGGGACCAAACCAACATCCGTGGAAAGGCACCAGCAGAGACCAAAGGCACCAATCAAGTAGAACTCACAGTGCCTGGGAGGCATGGGGAGAGGGGAGATGAGACAAGTGTTACTGTTTCAAGCTGGTTGATCAGGAGAACAGCAATGCCCAGCAATTTACATAGAAAATAGGAAATCATCTATTTGTGGAAAATGATGAATCTATTAGTAAAGGCATTAAGTTACAATCTCAACACACCTCTAAAAATATGGGAAATGGATCTGTGGTCAAGATCTCAAAGTCGCCTACCCAGCTGAGCCCTGGTAATGGGTGAGATCACAGAGGAAGGTGTCTACTCTACGTTTTATTATAAAATATGAGAAACGTTTTCAGTCTCCTACAGAGGAAACTATATGAACACGAAAGTTCCCATTCCTTTCTGGTAACAAACTAAGTGATCATATTTCCCTTTTCCCCTAACTACCAGGGTGCTTACATGTCTTCAATCCCAGTATTTTTATGGTTAGAAATTCTCTGATCTTGTTTTCTTGGTCTTATTGTAGTCACTTCTTTTGCATAGTCCTACCTCTTCACTTCCATTTTACATTATTGTTTCATTTTTTGTACCAATACCTCTATAAGTCAGTGTTGAAAAAACAGTGAATGTGGTTGTAGGAAATCACCGCAAATCCTTTGTAGAAAAGCAGGACATAAATAAGTTTCAAATTAAAATTAAATTCCTTTTAGGGAAGATAGGTAATTCCTTGTGAATTATAGGAATGCTCCTCACCAAATAACAAAGCTTGCTAAATTGTAAATAAGCTTGTGTTTTAAAAGGCAAATTAGTGATTACTTTCATCATAAAACAAGTCAGCCTCACAAAAAGATTCTCACTCCACATTAGGAACTCCAAGTTATACAACTAAGAAAATTTAAGCAATAACTAGAAACTTTCAGCAAGCAAAATTGAACATTAAGGCATCTCTAATATAGTAATGCAAATCAATAAGAAACACTGTTTACAAATATTCAATTTATATGCAACTCTTAAGACAAGAAGCTACTGAATAAAGCAAGCCACACAATGACAACCCAGTAATAAACGCTATATCCCACTCCCAGCATAAGTATCTGCTGAATGTACATAAACTATGATCTCTTTGTGCTTCTCTTGGTTCCAGCCTAATAGCAAAGGCCTTTTCTAAGCTCAGGGGCCTCCACGTCCCCACTAGGCCCTCACAAGTCCTATCTGTTCTATAGACAACTGGCAGTTTGTCCTCCAGCCTGGCAAGCCTCATCCTAAGCTCTGTTAGCTCCTTTTAACCAGTGACCAGGTCTCGTCCTCCCTGGCACACATCCTAATATTCAGGCATCTGGAGACCTAAATGGAAAACGTGCAGTGTACATTGAACTATATGTAGTTTCCTTCTACACCAAATGGGTCCAAATACACCCACAGGTCCAAACCAGGAAATCTAAGAGTCAGTCTAAAGAAAGATTACCTTTCAGAAAAACAGCCTGCAGTTCCAGGTTTACATAATTTGTCTTAAATGTTATACTAAGAAAATGCAGCATTTGAAATAGGGCAGGTGTTTTGCAGCCCCTGCAGGGGGTGCAATCTCTGTGACATGCTTTGCCAAATATATATATTCCTTCTGCAGGCAAAGAAATAAACTCAGAAAGCCATATAAATTCAAAAGCACCTGGCTTTTTGCGCATACAACACTGCCTTTCTGAATAATTCTGTGTTGAAGCAGCTCATCAGTTCAATAAGGGTTTAAGTACCCGCAGTCTTTCAACTTGCATTCAGTGCATACCCCTACCTGTGGGCTTAGAGAAGACTTTCAAGAAGAGTTGATAGCTATTTCCTGAAAGATAAATCAAATTGTCCAGTCAAAGGGAAGCTCAAGAAGCCTTGCAGGTAGAGGGGAACCTGTGTCGTACCATGAGGCATGAAAGGACTTGGTGTCTTCTCGCAAACACAGTAGTTCAGCAGGAATGAACACTGGTGAATGGGAGAAGCAGGAGCAGAGAATAAACAGAGAGGCATGTGGCAGGCAATGAAGGAAACTATATCAGACTAAAAAGCCCTGGTGATGGCAATTTTGGCAAGAGAGCACCTTGACAAAACCTGAATTTTGAAAAGCCCATCTCACTGTTACTGAGTTATGGAAAGGGGCAATGGTGTATACATTTCTAATATTTTTTCTCTACCAAGTTCACTTTCTCATGTCCTCAGATATGCTTTGCATACTTCTTTTTGTTCTTGCTATCCCTCCCTCTCTTTCTTACCCAGCAGCTGCTGATGCCAACACTTGATAAAACCGGGACCTCCCTTCTGTCCCCAAGTAAATCCTCTGTACCAGCTCCTGTGCCTTCCAGGTAGAGAGAACGAGGCCCGCAGCCTCCTCCTCTGGTGAGAGGCCTTCCCCCACAGGAGCCTGGGCCCCATCCCACTGCCCTTCATCAAGTGCATGCTGCCCCTCTCTCTCCTGTGGTTGCTTCCTGAGTCATCTGCACCTCTCCTCCTGGATCACTCCTAGTAGCGAGCAAAACTGTTCTAATATCATCCCCACCTTTTGCCCTAAACTCTCTTCCAATTTCTTTCAGAAAAGTTGTCTTCATGCTCTGTTAACTCACTAGCCAACTTCTCAGCCTACTCCAGTGAGGTTTCTCCTCTGCTATTCCATTAAAGCTGCCCATTTCTCACCACTGTAAGTTGTCTCTTGCTTTGCCTTCTATTTCTCTAGCATCTTTTCCATTGCCTCTTTGGTACACTATTTTTCCTGCTTTTCTCTTTCTCTTCTTTTATATAATCTCTACCCAAATGATTTAACCTAGTTTTATTTTTCCATTGAGACATCATTTAAACACCACAAAATTTACCCTTTAGAAGTATATAATTCTGTGGTTTTAACGATATTTGAGATATTGGACAATCATCACTGTCATCACATTGTAGAACATTTTCATCACTCCAGAAAGAAACTGTGGGGCCAGGGATATAGCTCAGTGGTACAAGCGCCTGCCTGGCAAGCAGAGGTCCCAAGTTCAATTCCCGGTACCAAACCAACAGAAAGAAAGAAACTATACCTCTTCTTTCTAGCCTCTCGTAAATGTTCTACTCTAGCAACTACTTTTGAGCTCTATGGATTTGCCTATTCCAGACATTTCATGTAAATATAAGCATACTTTTGCAACTGGTTTCTTTCACTTAAAATTGTGTTTTCAAGGTTCATTTATATCCTAGCACATACCAATACTTCATTCCTTTTTATGACCAAATAATATTCCACTCTATAGATGATACTTTGTTGATTCATTTATCCATTGGTGGGCTTTTAGGTTCTTCTCACTTTTTGGCCACTATGAAACATGCTTCTAGCAATATTTGTATACAAGTTACTGTGTATAATACTTATATTTTCATCTCTCTTTAGTATATACCTAGGAGTTGAATTCCTCAGTATAATGGTAATTACGTTTACCTTTTTGAGAAAGTGCCAAATTGTTCTCCAAAGTGGCTGCAAGACTGTACACCCTTATAGCAATATATGAATTCCAGGTTCCACACATCCGCATTAATGTCTGTTATTGTCCATCTTGCTTGTTATAGCCATCCTAGTAGTTGTGAAGTGGTACCTCTTTGTGGTTTTGATCTGTATTTCCCTAAAGAGGGACACATCTTTTCACATGCATGTTAGCTATTTGTACAACTTCTATGGACAACTGAGTATTCAAATCCTTTGCCCGTTGCTAAATTGAGTTGTCTTTTTATTGATATGAATTCTTATTTTGTTTTGTTTTTGTGGTACTGGGGATCGAACTCAGGGCCTTGCACTTGCCAGGCAGGCGCTTGTGCCACTGAGCTATATCCCCAGCCCTGAGTTCTTAATATACTCTAAATACTAGTCCCTTATCACATATATGTTTTGCAAAACTTTTCTCCCATTCACTGGCTTTTCATAACCATGATATTTACTTTCAAAGCACTACAGTTTTTAATATTAATTAAATACATTTTTCTTTTGTCACTTGTACTTTCAGCGTCATTAACTAAGAACCTTAGCGAAAGTCACCAGGATTTGCACCTGTGTTTTCTTCAAAGAATTTTATGATTTTACATCATATTTTGGTCTTTGAGTTAACCTTTAAGTATAGTATAGGGCGGGGATGCAAATTCATTCTTTTGCATACAAATATCCAGCATTATTTGCTGAAAAAGCTACATCTCCCACTCCCACCCCAAGCACAGGCACACACTGAATTGACTTGGTAACTTTCTCAAAAAATAAACTCACTGTAATATACAGCTTATTTCTGGACTCTGACATCTAATCCATTCATCTGTGTGTCTGTCCTTTTACCGGTACTACACTATTCTGTAGCAAGGTTAGAACTGGGAAGTGTGAGTCCTTCGACCGCTTCTTGTTTTCTTTCTCAGCGTTGTTTTCGTTATGTTATACATCTAGCAGTTCCATAAGAATTTTAAGCTCAGTTTGTCAGTTTGTCAGTTCCTTCCATCCAAGTGCTAACCAGGTCAGACCCTGCTTAACTTCCCACATCAGAGAGATAGGCTGCTTTCAAGGTGATGTGGCCATAGACAGCTTATCATTTTCTGCAGAAAAGCTCATCTGGAATTTTGAAAATGATTGTATTGAATTTACACAATGATTTGTGGCATATTCCTATCTTAACAATATTGTTGCTGCCCAATTCATTAATGCAGGATATCTTCCCATTTAATTTGGTCTTCTTTAATTTTTTTGAATGTTGTTTTGTAGTTTGGGGCATGTAGTGTTACGATTATAAATATCAATGATACATTGAAAACTACTAAATAGCATATTCAGTTCACCTCTTCCGGGCCCCACACTCTTACACCAACCACCTGCATATCTTACAGGTTATCACACACCCAAATCCATACTCTTGATGCACTACTCCCAACTCTTTCTTCCCACTTACAGAAATGGTAACAATTGCCCATTGGCCACAAGTTAAAAAGATGAGTCATTTTTTATTCTTTCCTTCCCCATCTAGATCAGCAAATCACGATAAATAGACTAATAAGATATGCACATATGCTTTACTCCATTTTCATCACCACTTTCTAGGTAATTGCAAAGGAGTCCTAAACCATTTTTCTCCTGCTACTTTGTCCGTGGACCTCACAGCAATGAGTGCACTTCTGGTGTATGGGAACACGAGCCACATGAATAATTTTATATGCTCTAGGAGTCACCTTACAAAAAGCAAAATGAAACAAGAAATATTAAATTGAATATATTTTATTTAACTCAGCCTCTTAAAAATATAATTATTTCAATAGGTGAGCAATGTAAAAAATCATTTGAAAGACAGTTTGTTCTGTTATCATAGCAAATGTATGAAATTCAGTACACATTTTATACCTACAACACATCTCAATTAGAATAGTGAACTTTCACCAGAAATATGTGACCCATATGTAAAGTTTATAAAATTTATAATTGAAAATATGTCTTCATCTAGCAAGTCAGACATGAATTTTCCAAAAACAAAATCCATCATATTTTTAAATGTAGGTTTAAAGGTATTCAAATTATGTAAAATTGAAACTCCAGTTCATCAGAAACATTAGCTACAAAAACTGCATGAGGTAGTGACTACTGTCTTAACAAGCACTGACCTACAGCAGTCTTCCTGAAATGTAA
Organism: Dinomys branickii; assembly: GCA_004027595.1. Classification (NCBI taxonomy): domain Eukaryota; kingdom Metazoa; phylum Chordata; class Mammalia; order Rodentia; family Dinomyidae; genus Dinomys; species Dinomys branickii. The sequence goes on from PVLD010019537.1 coordinate 26,633, forward strand.
ATCAGATTATGTCACTACCCTAATTAAAATCCTTACTGGATAAACTCTAAACCTATTTTTGGCACCAACAAAGCTTAACTAACTGCCCTCTGCTACTTTCCTTTGTCATGCATATCCCCCCCAACGAAGCTCGAGTGACAGTAATTTACCTTACATTTTACCAACACACAGTTCTGGGGGACACCTTAGAGCCTTGCCACATACTCTTGCTTCTAAAAGGAATGCTTTCTCCTGCACAGCTCATGGCTCATTCTGTTACACTGTCACCTGATGAGCTAGGCCTTCCAGACCAATCAATAAATATGTTCCTCTCTTAACAGCCTCTATCCCCGTATACTGATGGCTTTTATCATGGCATCCAGGCTGATTTACACAGGCGCGTTTCTTATTTGATAACTGTGGGTCTCCAGCCGACACCAAGCTCCATGATGACAAGGAGTATGTGTTTACACATACTCAGTGACTCACATTAATACAGCACCATGTGCTTAACAAACCTCTGCACTCAGTGGAGATTTGCACATCACTATAGGTTACGGACGAGATCGGGCATGTTCAGGGTGGTATGGCCGTAGACCATTATAGGTTACAAATAAATCAGATGTAACAAAGACTGAAACCACTACACTTATTGATTAATTTATTTAATATTTATTTAGAAATTGCTATGTTCTAGAAGTCAAGATAAACAAGAGACTTTGCCACTCAGAAGTTCATGATCTGCTTGTAGAAACAAATAATTTGTCTGGTGTGGTGGTGCATGCCTGTAATCCCAGTACTCAAGAGGCTGAGGCAGGTGGATCTTTGTGAGTTCGAGACATCCTGGGCTACAAAGAGAGCTCAAGGCCAGCCTGAACTGCTTAGCAAGGCTCTATCTCAAGAAGAAAAGAAATAGATAATTTAATACAATGTAATAAGTATAACAACAGAGAAACACTCAGAGAATTGTGTGTGTCCAGACAAGGGACAAATAACCTAGGAGAAACAAGCTGTATTAAATGTGGGAGGTAGTTGAAGCTTCCTCTAGGAAATGCAAGTTAAAGGTAATAAAAGTCTGATGAAGAACCATAATGGGGTCCACATGCACAAAGACAATGAAACTGTGATCAGTATGTCCAAGCACAGCACACAACCAAAATAAAGAAAACCAGTGGATCTGATGCAAGTGTACATAACACCAAGAAGCTTAGGTTTTATGCTATTGGCATTAGAAGTTGAAAACATACTTATTCCCCAAATCAACACAAGGTTAGATGTCACCATGACAGTGACATCATTTAATTTAAACTTCAGATTCCATAATTTCAGTTGCATATTGAATTTCTATCACTGTGACAAAATAGTTAAGATAAATCAACTTAAAGAAGGAAAAGTTTATGTGGGTTCATGATATCAAATATAATAATCTGTGGTCACCTGTAATCTGTGGTCACCTAGCTCTTACTTTGGGATCTGTAGTAAAGCAATACGTCACGGCAGTAGCACATAGTGAAGGAAAGTTGTTTACCTCATGGTGGACAGAAGGCAAATAGCAGAAGGGACCAGGATCCCAGTATGCCCTTTAGATGTACACCCCCAGTAACCTAACTTCTTCCACTATCTTATCAGTCAGCTTTCCCGTTGCTTGGACATAAGACTTGACATTCATAACTTAAAGGAGGAGAGATTTAATGTGGCTCATGGTTTCAAGGGATTTGGTCCATGGTTGGCTGGCTCAAAGGGAGGGATTTCACGGTGAAAGGGTGTCTGGCAGACCGGTGCTGCTTAGTTCACCACCGTGGTTGGAAAGCACAGCAGGGGAGCAGCACCAGAGAGAAAAAGGAGAGACCAGACTTCTTTATTTGGTCTCTTGACCCTTCCTCTCTAGTGCTGTTCCCCTGCTACCATGAACTAAGCAGCTGCAAAGCCTATGTGATCCCCTCCAGCACAACCAGAAGTGTTCTCTGCCGATCTTCTGGGTGGCTTCCAAGCCAATCAAATTGACCACAGCAAAGCTTAATCCTCACATTCCACCCCTTGTCAATTTGAAATCCAAACACATCTCCTTAAACCATACTTATTCCCCAAATCAACACAAGGTTATAATTCCACCTAATACGACACAACTATTTTGTATACAATGAAAAATATAATAATCCCTTCCTCAGAGAATCAAAAGTTCCAACATTTTTCAAAACTCTCAATCAAAATGTCTCCTGAGACTCAAGGCAAACCCTTACCTGTGAACCTCTTTAAAAACAAAAACACATTACATAATTCCAAGATATAAATGGCACAGGGTAAGCGCTTCTATTCCAAAAGGGAAGAATAAGACAATAGGACAGAATCAGAACAGAGGAGGACCAAAGTTCAGAAGGGCAAAAATTAAGTTCTACAGCACCATATCCAGCATCTGACGTACATAGTTACAAACTGTGAGTTCCAGAGATTTGGACGGCCCTGTTCCTATGGCCTTGCTAGTTATACCAGCCCTCACAGCCTCTCTCTGGCTGGCTCCACTCAGTCTGCAGCTTTCCTCAGAAGACCTTCCACGTTCCTGGCACCTTCAACTTCCTGGGATCTCCGCAATGCTTTCGGCATCATCCCACAGCTTCAGGGATTCCTTGTCTGGCCTCCCAGGTTTTTCTTTAAATCTGGAGAAAAGCCTTGCTAACCCCACAAATCTTGCATTCTGCATGCCAGTAAAGCCAGCATCACTTAGACAATGTCAAGAACTACCAGCCAGGCATGGTGAAGCACATCTGTAATCCGGGCACTCAGAAGGCTGAGGCAGGAGGATTATCATGAGTTCAAGGCCAGCCTGGGCTACATAGTGAATTCAACCTGAACTACATGGTGAGACCTTGTTAAAAAAAAAAAAAAAAAGAACTGTGAGAAGCTGGAGTAGTAGCCAGTCTCCATTGGAACAGGGCTCCAGAGTTCTCTTAGTACCTAGACAGCTGAGCTCAGTGAAATGAATCATAAGAAACCAATTCCTTAGAAGATCCATCTAGAGTAAGCATCCCAGAGACTCTTCTCATATGAAAGGCTTATAATTTTACAGCTTTGCACCTGTGATGAGTGGGGTCCTGCTGATTTCTGAAATGTCTTCAAAGCATCTTTCTTCTTGTCCATGTTTAAAGTATTTGGCTTTGTTTTAGTGGCATTAATTGCTTTAGCAGCCATAGTTCCTTTGACACCAGCTTTACACATGTTGCCTTTAGGGTCAAAATTTAAGTTCTTCAAATTTTTCTGTTCTGCATTTTGTTTCCAAATCCCATTATTCATCTGGCTAAAAGCATCCAGGAGGACCCATGCCATAGCCTGAATCTTAAGCTGCCCTGAAATTTTCTCTGCCAAATCAATTGGTCCACTCATCCAAATCTTAGGTTTCTGTAAAGCCTCAGGACATCAGAAAAATGTAAGCAATTCTTCTGCCAGAGTATAAGGTTGGCACTATGGCTTGTTGTAGTTTGGGGTTTTGCAAAGGGGAATGATTTTATACAGGACACATAGTTTAGAGAATTATTTTATAGTACTCACCCAAAGAGTCATATACAAAGAGAATGCAGGAAATCTGTCCTCACACTAAAGACCAAAGGAATCAAGCTGAGGGCCTGGACCACATGGTCATATCCTGCATGAGTCCAGCTGAAAACCTAGAGCCCATAACAATGCCCCCAATGAGTCCAGCTGGAAGCCAAGACACCATCACAATGTGTCAGGCAGGCCTGTTTCACACATCTACACTAGGAAGGAGCAAATGTCAGTGGTGGAAGCTAGAAACTCTGAGCCAGTGGATGAAGGATCTGTGCTAGCAGGTTGAGGGATCTGCCCTGGAGCCAGGAAGCACTGCTCAAAGAACCAGAGCTCCCCTGAAAGGTACCACAGTGACAACGAGGTCCTGAGATCCTCCAACTATGAGAACAGCTGAGTCTGTATCAGGAAAGCCAGCCTGACAAGTTTCTCCAGGAGACTGAACAGTGCACCATCGGGATCAGAGCTCCCCTAAAATGAACTGTAGCCATTCTCAGCAGCAGCAAGGTCCTGAGTTCCTCCAACAATGAGAACAGCCAAGTTCATCAGGAAAGCCAGCCTGCAAAGTTCCTCCAGGAAAACCAACAGCTCCATACAGCTTCTCTAATAACTTAGCTTCTTCTCCAGTTCTCATTTTTGTGTCTTAGGCAACAATCCTCGAGTGGGAGGATTGTTGCCTATGACACCCAGCACCCCACACCCAGCACCACATTGGTTCAGTTCACTTGGTGGTTACCAACCAGGTTGACCGACCTCCAGGAGACTGAACAGCATGGTATCACAAGCTGAGCACTAACTGTCAATCACCATATGGCCCATATTCGAATTGCCAGGGGAGCCTTGTTTCCAGCTGAAACCTCCTACGCCTACCCTTCACTGTCCAAATTCCCGTCAGTATCATGGTCTCCTGTGCTCCTACCAGAGTCACCTGTCAGCCTCTCCTCATAGTATTCTAAGGCTTCTCTAGACCACATATTCCAGTCTTTTTCAAAGTTCTCCTCCAAATCAGTTCTAAAGGCTTGTAAACTTCATAGTCCAGTAGAGTCACAGAATGGCTCTCATTCCTCAGTATCAATTTCCTGCAGTAGTCAGATTTTCCATTGCTAAAGCACAGTACCCAGCACGCACAATTTAAAGGAGGAGAGGATTAATTCATCTCTGGTTTCATGGGATGCCATCTCTGGTTGGCAGGCTCCAAGGCAGGAACATCGTAACAGAAGGCTTGTGGAGCAAAGCTGCGCAGTTCATGGAGGTCAGGGAGCAGATCAGGGGAGCAGCACCAGAGAAAGATAAAGAACCAAAACCAAGACCCAAAGTCATGCCTGCATGAACCCTGTGGGAAGAGCCTAAAGCCAATCAAGTTGACACAGTCAAGTTTAACAATCGTCACCAGGCCCCATCTCCTAAAGGTTCTACCACTTTTCATTAGTACCGTAAGCTGTCAACCAAGCCCTTAACACATGAATCTTCGTAGGACACATCATGCCTAAACTGTAACATGTATCATTCACATTATGGCTGTGTGGAAGTTAGATTGGAGGTTACACATTGGGATAGCATTAAGTCTATTGCTATAGTCCAGAAGATGAATGTCAATAATGTGGATTAAGTAGGTGGTTATAGGAATTAGGCATAGATGACCAATTTCAGACATATTTGGAAAGTAAATCAAGATGCTTGGCATGACCTTGGCAAGGGCAGTTTCAGTGCACTGATGGAGAAGGACAATACATTGCCTTTCTTATCCACAGCTGCAGAAATTGTGAACGTGGTGATTAGTAGCTCCCATATGTGACTGCTTATCAAGAGCAAGAGGAGAGTCTTGGAAAAACACAGAATTCTCTGGCTCAGTGCCAGATCCACTGAGTCGGCCTTAGTGGGTGAAGCCTTGGAATCTTTGTTTGACCAGTTCCTGGAGGTATTCCCATCCTTGCCTTGGGAGAAACTGGGATGGACCAGTCTTTCAGGTATCATTTTCCCTCATCATTCAGATCCATTTGGTTCCTGAGTAAGAATGATGTGATGGTCCTGGCGGGAGCCAAAGCTAATCAGGCAGAGGCTGAATCAGGCAGAGGCTGAGCTGGGAGAACCATAAGCAGATATGTGTCATGAAGAAAATGGAAAGAGAAGCACAGGTGAGAAGGGAGGTAAGTCACAAACTAAGGCACATAAGCTAAAAACACGAGGTTATCAAGACGATCAATTTTTCTCGTAAGTGTAAAACAAATCTCTTACTTCAAGATCCTCACTCTCAACCAGTCCAAGTCAGATTAACAATTTAGTGAGAATAATAAAAATTAAGTACCTCTCTTAGTCTGCTTAAGCTTCCATAGCCAAATAGCACCTACTGAGTAGCTAAACCATACAAATGTATTTCTCACAGTTCTGGAGACTAGAAGTCCAAGATCAAGGTCCAGCCAATTTGGTGTATGGTGGGGTTCTCTTCCTAACTTGTGGGTCGCTGCCTTCCCTCTAGGAGCACACATGACCTCTTCTTTGTATGCCCACAGGAAATGAGCTCCCTGGCATGGCTTCTTACAAGGACGTTAACCATATCGGATCAAAGCCCCATCCATAGGACTGCTTTAATCTCAATGACTTCCTTAGGGGCCCTATCTCCAAACTCAGTTTCACCGGGCTTCCACAAAGGAAACTGGGGAGATACAAACATTCAGTGTATAATGTACCTAAAATAATATTCTTCAAAGTACGAATTAAACAGTTTGCAATCGGCCACAGAGGCCAAATGCTAATGTTAATGAAACAAGAGGAAATATTCCAGTGCTAAACAGTGTGGAATTAAATCAGAAGGACATTAGAGAAGGTCACGATCAGTACAGACAGGCAGTCAGATGAAGTGGTTCAGTGATGATCTTGATCTTGGCGGTAGAGGAAGGACTTGGTTTGTTGGAAACAAGGGAAGATACATTCCCTCCAACTCTAAATTTACTTGTTTCTGTGAAGTTTATTACCATTCCCTTAGGAACCCACTGAAAATCTGGGATACTTTTGGATTCCTTTCTCTCGCTTTCTTTCACCCACCATTGGTGATCACAGACTCCTCTGAAACGCCCCATTCCTGCTTCCATCTGTAAACATGCGGAATCAAACTTCCAGCATGATCAGTCACTTATTTACCACTAGCGTCCCGGCCATTGCCCTGGTATTACAGTAAGTGTGTGACCAACTTCCTCCTTCTAAAACCTGACTACAGGTGTGCTGCAACATCTCACAGACCTTCAAAGTCCCTCACTGCTTCCCGAATTAAGTGCCAATTCTGAATTCTAATGGTCCTGCATAGAGAACGGAGAATTTTCCATCTGGCTTGGGTGTCTAGAGGGCAATGGTGGGAGAGAGCTGGCAGAGGGGATTGGGGTCCCTCTGGACTCATCCTGAGCCATCAAGTCCTTACTCTTTCATGTCCACATTAAATCCTAATTCTTTTCATAAAACCTTTCTTAGCTTTTCCAAAGAGATGTAGTCTTTTTCTGTGGTCATTCAGAACACTGAACTTCCAAAACTACCCAAATTCTATATCAATTTCCATCCTCAATAATAATAACCATAAACATATCACTGTTATTATGTGACAGACACTGTCCAAAGTGTTTTATATTTATTAAGTTACCTATGAGGTGAGTACTACTGTTATCCCACTGTACAGATGAGCAAGCTGAGGCACAGAAAAATTAGATGATTGCTAAGAACATGGAGCTATGACATGGCAGAGCTGGGATGTGAACCCAGGCAGTGTGGCTTTTCAGAGTGCTTTCACTCTGAATTTTTCTCAACATTCTACGGTTCTAGAGTACAGTCCATGCAAATCTCCATCCATTTCTGTTGAGGGAAAATATTTTCCCTGCCTTTACACCCCATAACAGTATTTTTCACAAAGTAGGCACTTGCATATGGTTGACTATGAATTCCTTTGGATCACAAAATGTCATGCTTTGCTCAGCCCCTGCTTGCTCCTGTGTAATGAGAAATGACCACCGCATGCACAAAAGAAATGAGGAAAGTGAGATGAAAGCACTCGGGGGAGGAGTGAGAAGCAAACGCTGGACAGGAGGGAGGTCTTGAAAACCAAGTGTAGATGAAAAGGAGGCTGCACTTGAAGATGCTTGAAAACGAAGATGTTAAAATAGCGTTCAGAAGATTTGCCTGAGAGTAGGAATATCCCCGTGGCACAGGTTAACAAGCGAGGGGGAAATAAGGAGCATGGTGCTTCCGAGTGATCCGTGTGTGAAGAGCTTACACCAGAATGGAGGTGGAACTGATGATAAAGAGAAAAAAGTGGGCCTAAACATCTTTCTAAAGAGGTATGCCACTGAAATAAGTGGGCTTGTAGGATAAAAGGCTTTAAAATCAATTCTTAAATACAGTTTTCCTCTAAACAGCCTTATCCACAGCTGCTTCTTGGAAGCAGCCATTCCATGAGACATTTGTTTGCATTCACACACTAATATCTGTGAGCAGTTTGGGAGGTGTAAAAGGGCTGGCCCCAGGGAGGTATTAGTGGGATTATGTATCTGTCATTTCTTGTCTACCTAGAGATGGCCTATAGAAAACATACACTTTTTTAAAGTCAAGGTCCTCTCTGACAGTCACTAAGACAAATCATGTACTATAAGTAAAAAAAGACTCTTTATAGCGCTTTTGCTCAACCTCTTCCCAACTGCACCGCACTCGTGGCAAACTGGTCACTAATCTAGTCTCCACTTCTTTGGTAATAAAATGCTTACTGCCTTGCCAGCAGCCAGTTCTACTTTTTAATTATACTGTTGAACAGTGACCCTTACATGAAGTGTAAATCTGTCTGCCTGCAACTTTTACCCATTTGTTCTAAATTCTGTCTCCTGGCAACACATATAGATCAGTCTAAGCCCTCTCCAACGCACAGCTCCTCGAATCTTTGAAGATAGCAGCTTGACCCAACCATTTTCTAACAAATGTATCTTATCAGAAGTGTTAGCCTGGGGCTGGAGTTATAGCTCAGTGGCACAGTAAGTGCCTGGCAAGCATGAGGTCCTGAGTTCAATTCCCGGCACACAAAAAAAATTGTTAGCCTGGTTACCCAGGAATAATAGCATCAAACATATCAAAGTCTACTGGGTCATCAAATTCTTTGAAGTGGCTGCATACAGAGAGCCTTGCATGAGTTCTGGCATAGAGCAGAGCATCAAGATACGATTCTTGGTGAAGGACTCAATGAACGAACAAATGAATCTGCTAACAGAACTTTCAAACATCATCTCTCTCCATTGGCATTATCACCTACTTACAAACAAGTTTATTGCAATGTCTGTTTTCAAAAGTAAAATAAATTTCATATAATGAAAATATAGACGCACAGGTTATTTACCAGACATGCAGGTAAATGAAACATCTTAAGAAATCTCAGCTGGAGCGGTCGGTGACTCCTGCGAGAAAGCCGAGGAGGCAGAAAAGCGCCAGGGAGCGCCAGGATCTCCTGCCAGCATGGATCTCAAAACGGGAGAGCCTAGTGAACACCGCAGCAGGATTTCTGAGTCGGGAAGAAGCTCTATCCAGGGAGATACATCTGAATGGCATTCCTGTCTGCACGATCCCAGGGTGAGTTGATTGGGCGCCCTGACAGGTTTTTTCTGAGTCGGGAAGAAGCTCCGCCCAGTGAGGGACATCCAAGCAGCTTTACTGACTGCAGGATCCCCGGGTCGGAAGAGCTGGCTAGGCGCCCCAACGGGATTTGTGAGGGGGGGAGGAGCTCCACCCAGGGAGGAACACCTGAGTGGCCTGCCTGCAAGGTCCCTGGGGCAGTGAGCTGTTTATGCGCCCCAGCCAGGTCTTGGGGTAGGGAGTAGAAGTGGAAATCTCAGCAGACAGCTTAAGGGACATTCTCCCAAAGAGAAGGAATCATTGGAGCAGCCTCTGCAGCAGACCTTTGCCTGCTGAACTGCCTGTGGAATTTATAGCTCCACATTTTGAATCTGATACCCAAAAATGGGAAAACAGAGGAACAAAACGCAGTC
>PVLD010019538.1:0-36155 GCA_004027595.1 Dinomys branickii
TTTTTCTTTTTTTTTCTGTTGCTGAGAGGATAAACTGTCTGACTAAATTTGCATGTCTGTATATGGGTCCATACATCTACAATTCGCAGATATCAATGGATAAAGCAACAACTACTGTTGAGACTTTATCACCTTGTCTATAGATTAGTTGTGATTGTACTATTTTCTATGATAATGGGTGTCTGTTTGTCAATATGTTTTTGTACTTTTATGTTTCTAAAATAAAAAAAAAAAAAAGAAATTATGTTATTTTGTTCCCAAATCTGACAGTGTGACTTGCAATATTGGTGCATAGCTTTTATATTTCATCAAAATTAATTTATAAGTGTGAATAATATACCAATAGTGAACTCTTCAGTTTTTCTTCTTTAATAGCTAGATATTTGAGGCAAATACTTTTTGCTAAAAATAAATAATTCATACATATATTATATATATATGGATAAGTAATGCTAGATATGAGTGTATCCGTCCCACTTTTGGTGTCTGTAGTACCAACAGGGAGAAAATAAAGGGTTTTCTTTGATTCTCATTTTGAAGTTATTTGCAGTAGCAGTCTGCTCTTAGGCATAATTATTAACACACACTAATTGTAGAAATTGAGGGGACTCATCATGCTGGTCCACCCATGCGAGCATCATGCATTGCCCTCTTAGAAGCTCCTGTGCTTTATGCCGGAGGTGCTTCTGAGTTTGTCTCCTCCCAAGGAAGACATTTGTGCGAGAGCTGTCAGGAGATGCTGGGAGGGGAGCTGAACTGTGCTGGGACCGGGCCAGCCAGCTCCGCAGCCCCTGAATCATTTGGGCGAGACAATCTGCACTCTGCCCAAGGAGAAGGACGAGTGAGCCTGGGCAGGCCAGGGGTGCTCCTGCAGGGTGGAAGTTTGGTTAACTGTCTTCGTCCGTCCTTCAGTGCTCTTACTGATCACAGGGCACTTCTGCGTCACTGTGTCTGCTGAGGCGCGTGCAGCGAGCAGTCAATGGTTAGCATCTTGCATGTGGTTATTTTGTTTTAGGCTGTGCTATTTAAAGCCCAAGCGCTGCCCACCAAACCATACTATGTAATCATCTCCATGATCATTTCCACGGTTGCCAAGCATGGTGGACACTGAGTGCAGTAGCCCTGTCTCAGGAGGTGTGTGCTGTGTCACACACTACCAAATAACAGCATTCCTATTACACGTTGTTCCCACAGGAAAGGAAGCTGTGCTACAGGAAGATAGATAACTTAGCTAAACCATGAACATAAAAATCCCTTCCATGCAGTGGAATTCACTTAGCTGTGCTCTGGGACGCATACCTGTGTGCACACGCATGTACACACACACACACACACACACACACACACACACATATTTTCAAGATACTGAGAATATAAAGATGAATCAGACACAGTCTGGCTCAGTTCAGGGCACAAGACAGACATTTCTCTGGGTGATTCACATAAAAAGCGGAGGTGTCCCGGGGACCGAGTGCATAACACCTCCCTGGAAGAGCTGGCTGCACTGGGGTGGGGGAGTGCTGTGGAGCTCCTGGCTTTGGGGTCGCGTCCTGCAACTGCGCATCAGAAGCTGCTGTGTCCACCTTTGCTACTGCTGTCCTTGAGGCTCTACTCACCGCGTGGCATGCAGAGAGTGGGAGGGGGAGTCTAGATGCTGTGCACACGCTGCCCTCTGCGCTTCCTGACAGCTACCGACTGCAGCGAGGGTGGCCGCTGCTCTGTTTGGCCTCTAAACCTTGCTTAGGTGCACATCTTTGGCACAGTTCCTCCGTTCAGACTTCCAGGTGCAAAAAGCACACATTTGGCCTCTATTCCTGCCCTCTCGGCTGGGACATGACTTCAGTGAGAGTGGATTCCAGGCTCAGCATCCACAGGCAACACGTAGCATGGAGCTCTGCACATAGCCCACAGTGTACTCTTGCAAATAAAGAGATGTCTCAGGGCCCTGCAGCAAGTGTGGAGATGGATTTGCCACTGTGCGGGTCGGGGCAGAGACCAGGCTTCGGTGTGTGAGCAGGAGGAAGTGGAAGAGGAGCTTTGTGGGAGTGGGGTGCCCGAGGTAAGCCATGAGGGTTTAGAAGGAGCTTACAGGAGAGAGGGCCAGGCTGGGGTGAGGGAACCAAAAGTGCAGGAGCCACGCAGGGGTGCAGAGTGGCCGCCCCGGGTGGAGGTGCTGGGCTTGGGCTTGTTGTTCATCCAGGGGCATTTTGCTGAAGGTGAAAATCCACAGCAGCCTGGGGGAAAATAACGGCAGGATGTGAAGCCTGGTTAGAAATGAGCGTGATCAGAATGAGGAGCAAGAAGGAATCAGTGAGCATGTTCTTCTCGTAGTCTTGAGTATCGGAGCGGTGGATTATGTTGGAGTTTTAAGCTTGGTCTCATGGACTGCGGAGTGAGCTCTTGCTCTGCTTTTCCCCATCGCCTTGGCTGCGATGTGCTGTGAATCAAGTCATGGGGTACAGGAAGCTGAATCCAAGACAGCCCCGTGTCCTGTTCGAGTGACCGTTGAGGGTGCGCTTGGGTTTTTCACAGGAGGAGCAGTGCAGCCTCCTGAGTCTCAGAGTTCAAGAATCACCAAGACTCTTGGCTTCGCTGTTCTGACAGCTGGTGCTCATTCAGTTCTGTCCTAGAGAGCAGATGCTCCTGCGGGGTGTATCTGGGGACGGGGGAGGTGGGAGGGCCGGGAGCAGCAGGGGATAAGATTGGATATGCATGGGCACCTCCTGCGTGTCCACCCATGGTGGATGTGTTTACTTGGTATCACAGCCATATACTAGAAAGAATTACAGAGGAAAAAGAGTATTTTTAGAAGTGTATTAACTAGTTCTGCTTTAAGCAGTGCATCTTGAAGTTCTTGAAGCTTCGCCTGCCATAAAGCTGTGAGTAGTTGGATATATCATGAAAAAATACTTCGCGATATATCACTGAACTCTCGGGTTTGGGAGCTGAGTCCTCTGAGATGAGCACACAGAGCCAGGGTGGGAACCTAGAGCTTGAGGCTGAGGGTGGCTTGGGGTGTGGGAGGCAGGAGCAGGGACTGGGCCTGAACATGTCAAGGACACAGTGAGGACTGGACACGCCGCCTGTGCTCCTCCAGGGGCTCCACGCGTAGGGAAAGGTGGTGAGAGAAAGTGGCCACGGGCCAGGAGACTGTGGCCACTCCATTAACCAGCTGGAGAAATAACAGTATCAGTATTACCAGTGATGGTAGTACTAGCGTCCCCGGTGATTCCCGACTATTCTCATCTCATAGTTATATTGGAAATGATATAACTATTATTCAGTAATTGAATATGTGAGGTTTGAATATATCCTGGAGTCACGGGTAGCAAAGGGGTTATTAAAGCCACAACAGGTCACAGTGCACAGTGGACTCTAGCTACACACAACATTCACAATCTGCCATACGGTGAACCTCAGCACCATGTTCTAGGAGAACAGAAGAATACGTATACTATGGTGATATTTTCATAAACACTATTTAAAAATTGATAGTATATGTTAAAGGTACACATATACACAAAATATAAGTGGTCTATAAAATATAACATGAATACATAGGTAAAACATTTACATTTGTAATATCTGTAATATAAAATATAAGCAAGGGAAGGATAGATCATAAAATATGGAAGCAGGTGAGATGACATGTAAACAGCAGCCAGCTTCAGAGTTAGCAGGCAGGGTCAGTTTCTTAGTCCAAGTGGGGGTCACTCTGGTGGGTTTTTTTTTAGCATTCTTTTATTGTTTATAGGGACAAAACTTTTTTTAAGTATAAAAATTTTATAACTTAAAAATTGTGTATTCGAATTTGTATATCACCCATTTTTAATTTTGAAATCTGCTCAGTGAAAAGTACATGTTTATAAAAATGAGGCTGATGTAAAAGGAGACACATTTTACCGTTATCTATTATGATCTACTCATTTTCTTAGAGATAAAAATTACTTCTGAAAAAATTTCCTCAGGTCCAAAAGTATAAGGAATAAGAACAGTGTGTGAATAGGCGCATCGTTTAGGGCTCTCTGGAGGAGCAGATCGGTGGCTCCACGGATTAGCGTGCACAGAGAGACTACTTCGCACATTTAACGCGCGGTAGGCAGCTCTCAGCATCGGCCGGAGCAGCCAGGGTCGCCGGGAGCTGCGGAAGACCCAGCGGCTGCTCAGTCTAAGGCTGGAAGCCGCAGGCACAAGGCATTACAGTCCCAAGTGTCTAGGATGCAGCTCCGGTCTGAGATGCAGGCCTGGGAGCTCCCTGGAGAGCCGCGGGTGCGAGTCTGTGCTGAAAGGCCAAAAAAGCCGGTGTCTGGTATCCTCAAGAACCGGCGAAAGATGCGCTCAAGCTTAACCCAGCATTTCCAAGTACAGGCGACCTCCTCCCGCACAGGTGTTCTGCCGGGGCTGCAAGACTTCGGGTGGTGCCCCACAGTCCTGTGGTACTTCCTCTTCCAGTTGGCTGGCCTACCTGCCAGTCATTTCTGGAAACACCCCAGAGACACACCCAGCAGTGGGTTTTTGTTGTTCAGCTAGGCAGGTCTGAATCTGGACAAGTTTCCGGTCTTGAGTAATGATGGCAGTAGAGTCATGACATGCCTGGGATGACCAGAGAATTTGGATTCAAGAGAAAATTTAAATTGAAAAGAAACACACATCCAGTCCCTTGGCATTCATCTTTCTTTCGTTTGATCCAATTGGTTTCCTAGATAGAACCCGAGTTCGTTTGGTTTAAGGGTGCGCCTCATTCGTGCTTCAGAGTCAAGCTCGAGGCGGAGGCAGCTTCTTAGCTGAGCTCCACTTTCCGCCAGAGGGTTGAGCCTAGAGGGCTTGACTTTCATTTAACCAAGGAAATGCATCCTCAGACTTCCTGTGCTAGAGCTGTAGGTTTCCATCTTGCTAAGGCATGAGCTCTTTTTTTATAGTTGAAATAAAGGAGAATGTTTATAATTGTTTATAGATAGTAGCTAAAACGAATAAAGTGAGTTTTGATATCCGGTGACATTCGTGCTATAATACATTTTCACTTAAATGTTATCATTAATATAATTTTAATAAAACATTTATGCAAAATACAATCATCTGACAAATCTCTAATACCTTTTTATTTGTGTTTCTGGGACTGTGATGACTTAGCATCTTGCAAGCCTAAGATACAGCACTCATGAAAACGCAGCAATTCTTGCCAGTGGTCTGTTCTTGTGGAGGGTTTGGTTTCTCTTCCTCTGCGTAACAGCACCGATGATAATCTCTTGTTAGTCCACGGACCCCAACTTTGCATACCGTGTGGGCTTCCCTGCAGCTCCTCAGTGTAATACAGCAGATCTTGACTTCTGTTCCTGCCTGTGGTTCTAGGACAGCTTCCCCGCACGATTTGGAGGGATTCATTTTGTCAACCAGCCATGGTACATCCATGCCCTGTACACTGTGATCCGGCCCTTCCTGAAGGAGAAGACTCGGAAAAGGGTATGTTCGTTTCTTTGTTTATAAATCTCTTCTTGTTTTTCATTCAATGACTGATGGTGCATATTGTGTGTATAACACGGCCATGGTAAAATGTGCATCTGTGTAGTTATATATAAGTGTTTACCATAAAAGACATGTAAAAATTATTAGCGGCCTTCCAACTCATTCTTGACAGTTTATCTGTGCATGGAATATTTATAAACAAGCCCTCCTGCTTTCTCACAGAAGTGGAGGATATTTTAGCACATTTATTATATAAGAGAGCTGTAGTGCAAAGGCAAAAGAAATTATGCCATATTAATACGTTGTTACTGGTGCAGCTAATTTCAAGTAGGGTCTAAGCAAAGTTTTAGTATTATTTCCTGATAAGTGGGTGTTATTTTGTAACATGTCTTGCAATGGCTATAGTGAATTTTGCAGTCTCCAGTTTAATTCTGTGATGACAGGACCAATCACACATTATGAAAAGGCTGTTAAATGTAGAAATTCTAATAGTTCTTTAAGTTACATGTTACTTGGACATCTTTAAAATTTACTTCCACCTGACACTGAGTATACTCAAGGTACACACAACAGAATCATCTAAGATGATTTATTTAAAGCCTTTACCACGGTGCATGGCACATGTCAAATATTTATCATTATCATTAAATGTAGGTTTAAAAACTGCATCTTGATGCATATTATTTAATTTATTCTTTGCAACATATCTGAAAAGTACATTATATTAAAAGTTGATAAGCCATTGACTTGTTTATTCTTCCAAAACTTGCATACACCATGTAGTTTTCCAATCAGGATAAGCATAACTATGTCCTACAACATTTACCATTTCTTTAAGGGAAAACACTCAAAACCCTTTTGCTTTTCCCTTTTCAGAAACATGTAGTATGTTGTCTTTGTCTTTAGTTGTCTCATCATGACTTCTTTTGCTTATAACGCTGTGAACTTAGCGTCCATGGACCGACTTCTCCCTAGCTCTGTCTTCTCAGGCCTTGGTGACCACTATTTACCTCTCAGCTCTGAAAAGCATATTTGGTAAGCATTACCTCTGATTTCAGAGCTTAGGGAAATGGGATTTAGGATGGATATGTAATTTACTCATCTGCACAGCTGAAAAGTGGCAGAGCTGATGCATAAACTCCAAGCACCCAGCAGACAGCAGTTGGTGGCAGATGTCACAGGCGCCCCATTGGCCCAGGGAGGCCATGTGGAGGCGTGGCCAGGCTGATGTGAAGCTGTGGGACTAGGAGGAGGTGAGGTACTGCCGCCAGAGCCGGCAGACAGGACTGGCTCCCTGCTCAACTCACTTTGTGACCTCGTGAGAAAAGCTTAAATGCCTAATAAAATAAGGGTTCCACGTGCCAGAGCTTAACTTTCCCAGAGAAATTCTTTTTAATGATGAGAATCTATGAGAGAGAGATTGTGTGTTTGTGTGTGTGTGTGTGTGTGTGTGTGTGTGTGTGTATGTGAGAGAGACAGAGACAGAGAGAGGAATCTAGGAGTGTGTGTATGTGTGATATAAGAATCTAGAAAAGTGTGTGTGATGAGAAGAACTTGGGAGCATGTGTGAAACAGACAAGAAGAATCTAGGAGTGTGTGTATTGTGTGTGAGGAGAAGAATTTAAGCATGTGCACATGTGTGTGCTTCTAGAAGGAAACCCTGGCCGGGTGCTCTAGTACAGCATGGGAAGCTGTGAGGCTTGTGATCTCCCACGTAGAACAGGTGGCATCTCCCGCCTCAGTGAGCACCATGGCGTGGGTGACAGGTCCCTGTGTGCTCTGGCCTTCCCACAGGAGCCTGCAGGTACCTGCTTATGCGCCCCCATCAGTTGTAACTTGTTTGTTAACTGGCAACTCCATCCCGCAAATTCATTTAATGCTAGCTCATTTTTCTTCCCCTTCCTATGTGTTTAATTCCGTGGCTTCTGACGGGATGGAAAGCAAATCCAGTGTGCCAGGCTGTTCGCCTCAAAGTCATCAAGCTATTGTAATCCACAGTTTTTCAGGAACTAGTTTGTCAGTTCATATGAGATGACGCCGTGCTGTCTCAGAGGAGACTGAGCCGCAGCTTTGAGTTTGAAGTGAAAAAGGAGAAAAGGGCTAGCAGTTGATGGAGAGGCAAATCTTGAGTACATGGCCCGGGTAAACGTTTAGCTTAACATAAAAGTTCTCTGTGGACAGTCACAGTGATAATCAACATTCACACGCAGCGTTAATTTTCAGGGCTTCAGTCTGTTTTCCTCTTGCACGGTAAGTATGGAAATGTCCAGTGGAAGCTGGCAACCTGCCCTTCGGGACTCAAACCCCATTCAGCCTTTCATTAAGAGGATGCTAATCGCCTTCATTTATTTACAGCACCCGCTTTGTGTTATAAAGTCATAGTTTAGTGGTTACAGTATTCGTATGTTCATTAATGATAAAGAGAAAGCCATCCTGTGAGAGCTTTTGCCTTAGTAACTGGGGTGGGCTTGAATCGATGAGTCCCCTCTGACCAGGGCCTGCTTTTGCGGAATTCGTCATGCTCTGCTCAGCTCCCCAACTAGCGCTGGCCCGGTGTGCAGAGCTGCGTGCATCTTGGATCCTGCTCGAGCCTGTGATCAGGAAGCAGAAAACCAAATTTATGGTTCCACCTCTTTAATGCAACAGCTGTCTGACCCTGCTGAAACTACTTAACATTTTTGAACTTTGGGGTTTTATATGAAATGTCAGGGTGAGACCACTAGTCCTGCCAGCTTTACACAGTAGATGAGAGGCTTAAATGTTTCAAGGGATGCAAAACCCTCTTGCGTTTCTCTTACCGTCTCCCCGCTTCTCCCCCATGGCATTTGGGTGCTGTTTAGTTTCCTCTGTGTTTCCCATCCCCTTGCATTGCTAGATATTCTTACACGGGAACAACCTGAACAGTCTACACCAACTAATTCACCCTGAGATCCTGCCCTCGGAGTTTGGGGGGATGCTGCCCCCCTACGACATGGGGACGTGGGCGAGGACGCTGCTGGACCACGAGTATGATGACGACAGCGAGTACACCGTGGGCTCCTACAGCACGCCCGTGAAGGAGGTGGAGAAGGAGCTGTCCCCCAAGTCCATGAAGAGGTATGTGCGGGGTGGGGGAGGGGGTGCAGGAGGCACCCCGAGTCCAGCTCCAAGTTTATCCTGTGTGTGTATGTTTTTTCTGGTGGGATTTTTAAAGCCTTTCATTCATCCGTGACTGGGTGTCTAAAGAGTTTTAAATAACATATGAAGTTACTTTTTTGGAGTGAGAACATGTCCCACCTACGGTCTTAGCAGTTTTCCAATAGAGAATGTGTAGCTGTTTTCACTGTAGTCACTGAGCAGTAGATCTGGGACTTCTCCGGGACCTTGCATCCCAGCTCGCAGCCTCTGGGGACCATGGTTCTCTTCATTGTGTCTGAGTTCATTTTTAGATTCCATCTATAAGTGAGGTCATGAAGTATTCTCCATTACATCAGCCCCATAAATACATGTAATTATTATCTGTCACTGTTTACAAAGAGAAAAGTCTTTACAAAGATAAAGTCATTCAAAGTAACCTCAACTTCATCTTATTCCAAATTCGTGGTCAGTTTATCAGGGCTTAGAAGCGACCAAGTCCAGTAGTTTCTGCCTGTACTCTGAAGCACTTCCCCTGGAGCGCCTCAGGCCAAGCAGTGGTGTTCTTACTCCCTTGAACTAATGGTAGCAACTTTTTTCCATTTAAGAAGTTTATCAGAATTCTGAGTAAGGCTTCCTGTGAAGAAAGGGACTGCAGAGGTGCATGCATGTATGCACACACCCCAACTCAAACCCTACATGCAGAGCATGTGTTATATTTTCAGTGTCTGCTGTGTCTTTGTGTAAAGGTCTAACCAGTGCAGGTGCAAAAGCATCCAATTTTCTTACCAGCTTCATCTTCATAAAGTTCACTGTTGAGTCAGAATCCAACCCCGTTAGCTCCTGATACTTCGATGCCTGTTTGCTTTCATTCAGTGGAGAATTGCAAACATACAAAAATACATCACCGCTCTGAGTACATATCCAGCAGCAAAGATGTCTGATTCTCGGGGTTCCCAGGGCCACAGTGTCTTTGAGTTCAGTTGAATAATGGCTACAAATATTACTCTTTTGGCCCATTTTTAGAAATACAGGAGCCACAACTCTGGCTAGTTGCCCCCACCTAGCTCAGGACAAGAGGACATTTCACTTATGCCGACCCCTGGCCAGCATCTTTCCTGATAAAAGCCTGATGGTCTTTTGGGTGTAGCTCTGGTCCATGAGGTGGCATACCTGATCCTCAGAGCTGGTGTCTGTGGTAGTGCTGCTGCTACTGTTGTTAGTGTGCTGTGTGTGTGTGTGTGTCTACTACTTCTGTACAACCTATGATTTCTGCACAAGTCAACAAGCTTATATTGAAACCAATTTTAAATTTGTACCTCTCTTCTCTTTGAGCATAACTTCCTAAATGGAGATCTCCTATGGCATCTTAACCTAAAGGGTTTGCCAGACTCTCAAAGGATTCTGTTAAGTGCTAAGAGTTGTATGCAAATTCTGTGTGTTTGTGCATAAGTGTATGTGTACACAACCATAGCGCATTTTTTCTGGAAAGAAGACATATGAGTCATTGAATTTTCGTAGTTTGAAAATAAAAGCTTTAAGAGCAATGGTCTATGAATAACTTTCCTCTAATAAAAGTAATTTTAATAATAATTATTATAGTCTATACAATAACGTATTAATGTAATTATCATATAATATAATATTTATATATAATATGTCTATATAATATTATACATTATATGTATTACAATAATATTATATATTACTATAGGTAATAATAATTGTTATTACCATTTACTATGTACCTATCATGAGTAAGACCCACCGTAAGTGGCATTTGGTAGAGTAACTCAGTGCCACAGCAGTCCTGTTAGAGATATTACATCCTCAAAATCAGAGCCTATGTCTGGCACAGCTGGTTCACATCATTGATACCAAGTTGCTCTACCCGGTGTTGTTCAAGCTGCCTCCCTCTGGAGTGCGCTATAGAAAGATAGGGAGACGCACACCATTTGATGTCCCCTAATTGTCTCCCTTGGCAGCCAACACAGTCTGTCTCCTGCAGCCATTCCTCCTGTGATGGGTCCCTCACGTGGTCTCCATACACGAGCACGTTTCTCTCTACAGCCAAATGGAATCAGATCATTCCCTGTCTCCGATTTAAATTCTAAATGCTCGAGGATTGTGCAGTGAATACCATCAACTCCTTCTCGCAGCCAGCGAGGCACTACGCGAGCCGACCCTGCGCATGGACACAATGATCGTGCTCTGCCCCTCCAGCCTCTCCAGCTGCTCCCACCCCAGGTCCTTGTGCCTGTGGCTGCTGCCTGGAAGGCGCGTTTCCTGGCTCCTCAGAGGGCTAGTCTCAGGCAAAGGTCACGTCTCAGGAGTCTTTTTGTCTCTCTTGACCACCTGGGCTCGGTCCTCTCTGGGCTCCTTGTTCTATTTCCCTCTCTTCTCGACGCTTTCATTTTACTTCCCTCAGGACGCGTATCAGGCTGTGAAATGGCTCCTTCTGTTAAATTTGACTTCAGCCCTCCTCAGGGGCGACTTCTTGGAGACCATGGTGGCCCGGTCTGTTTTCTCGGAGGTCCATGGACAGCGGTGTTGGGCCCATGGAGGGCTTAGTAGGTACCGGATGAATGGCAGAACGCACTCCTGCCAGTGGCTGCCTTTCGCTTGCTGTTCATACCTGAGTAGGTGCAGTCTGACCCCGTGTCACTCTGCGGTTGCAGTTGCTGGGCTTCTGCCGTCGTCCTAGAGGCCACTGCCGACAGACCAAGCGGACTAATCCCGGGAAGGCTCTTTATTGGTCAGTTCACACCCTTTTCATTCTCTGCTTCTGCATTTAGCTTTTTCCCCAAGGACTTTATTTTAATGGATCAGCACCATTTTAGTAGATTTGGCCCAGTCTCTACATCTTTTAGAATAATTTAGGATTTTTATTTTCTTTTCCAAATCACTAGGTTCTTTTGTCCCCCTATAGACATGGCCACTGCCTGAACCCCGTTTCATGTTTCTGATGTGTGCTGATTTGCATTTGCGACATCCTCTCGTTTTGATGAAGCTCTTATAATTCTGTTAACAAAATACCGAAGAATTTGTGTGAATACGATTTGTAGAAGTTGTTTCTGTGGATTCTCTCGTTTTGTGAGTCCAGGAATCACACCTTCCCATCAAGGATGGGTGCAGGTTGTCCCTGCATTCTGCTGTGATTCCCCTTGGCCTCTGCCTTTTTCAATTTCTCATTACTCTTACATGGAGAGGGAACCACATAGGTCCTTCTCCAAAGCTTGGTTGTAATGCTTCCTTGGATGTGCTCATTCACAGAGAAGATGACTTCCTCTTCCTGTGTACATGTGTAGAAGGAGAGAAGAGTTACACACAGATAGAGTTCAGCAGCTTGTGGTGTGCAGAGCAGCAGTGTCTTCTACCTTACGCCTTCAGCTCTTAGGAAAGTACCCGGCACATAACAGTTGCAGTGACCCACAATGCCAGTGGGCTACAAGGACAGGAACTGATTCTGCTGTGCAATATCGAGCACTTATTGTTATTCTGCGATCAAGCCTATGGTAGTGATCTGTATTTATTGACTCATTTGCTTCTTGAAGCAGTTCATAAGTAAGTACTCTCTTCATTTTATTGATGAGTACAAGACACAGGGAGGTAAGTAACTTCCACTCCTTGTGTAACTACAAAGTAGCAGTGTAATTTCACGGGTAATCATGTTCTGTGAGCCTTTTTCTTGTGTTCTGTGGGCCATTTTCTTAACCACAGCCATTCACCATCTGCCAGAATTTGTGCTGGGGTTTAGATGTGTGTTGTAGCCTCTGCTCCTCCCTGTTCCTGTGTGATAAACAAGAAAACATAACTTTAGGGAGTTTAAGGAGTCTTTCCATGACCACAGGACCCGTAATTGTTATGGCAGCAACCAGAAGTGAAGTACGACTCTGCAAGCCTTAGCCCCATGAACAGCTGGGCATTTTGGAGGCACATAATGAATGGATAAGTGAGTACTGGGTAGCTAAACTTAGCTTAATGGTTTTCAAAAAAGAAGGAGAAGTGCTTCATCACAGACAGCTGGGGCTGTGGGGAGACCCGAGGTGCTCGATGAGCTTAGGATTGCCCCCTGTACTGCAGCTCACTGACAGGGATGAGCCAGCACAGCACATGTTCTTGCAAGAGTGAGAGGAATAGAGAACAGTGCACTTGGAACCATTAAGGACAGATAACTCTTGTTCACAGTAGTTTTCCACGTGGCTTTTTTCTTTTTCGGAAGTATTCTGGATGTGGGAGCAGCATTCCCCAGACAACTCTGTTCTCGGTGGTGCCAGATAAGAACAAACCTGGAACTTAAACCCAGCTTGGGTAACAGTACGAGCTCATTTAAAGTATGTTGTTACAACTCTATATATTTTATAATACATTTGAAAGCATCATGGGACATACCAACTTAAAGGAATGCGTGTGTGTGCATGGGTGTGTGTGTGTGTGAGTGTGAGTGTGTGTGTGTGTGTGTGTGTGTGTGTGTGCCTGTTTAAGCATAATGCAAGCTTACCTACATCCTGTTCACTGTGCTGGACAAAGAGCTTCAGCATTCACTTACTGAATATGATCCCGATAGACCTCAGCGTAAATGATGGACACAGTGTGTGAGAATGAGTCTGTCAGGTCCCAGCGAAGAATCTCTTCCTCCGCCATTCACATTACTGGACGTATTAAATGCCTCACACAGTCCTGCGGTTCTCTCAGTGTGGAAAGGATTCATCACGAAGAAGTTAAGGCACTGACATCTTATTCTGCCTCACTATGTGGGACTCTGTGCTGCCTCCCTGAACACACACAACACACAACTACAGTTGGTCCCTTCCTGAGATAGCCGTGAGTGCCTACTTAAAATGGTGAAAATTATCTGGAAAACAACACCTCTGCTGTTTTAAAATTAATATTCTCACCTTTATTTTACCATACTTGCTCTTTGGAAACAAATTTAAGTTAATGTAAATGGACAACGAGTCATTGTCAATTCATCGCAATTGGTGGTTTTCCTAGTGGATGCCACGACTCTCAGCTTATGCAGTAGTATCAGCTTGCAGCCTTGATGAGGTCTGCGGAGAGGCGTCTCCCATGCCAAATCCAGTTGGGTGGGATGCAGTGCAGGGGGAGAACTCACTCCTTGGAAGGCTTCACAAGGGCAGCTGTTTCCTGGGTGTCTTCTTTGCTGTCAGGACTGCAGCTTCCTGCCTCTGTGATAGCGTATTTCCTTCCTGCTCCCGTGTGGATTCCTCACTAAGAGCAGGGTGGAATTCCCACCAGCTCTCAGAACAAGTACAAGGGCTTTTCAAATTATGTGCTTTCCTAATTATAGAGTGTTTCTGTCTAAACACAAGTTTTAACTTCTTAAAAAAGTACTTAACCATTTCTTGAAGCTTTCAAGAGTAAAGCTGAGTTCATTTGCCTGGTTCTAGTGGGTAATTTAACAGAAATCTTACCTAAATTTTGATTTTTTAAGCCAAGCATGATGCGTATAATCCTGGCACTCAAGAGGCTGAGGCAGGAGGATGACCATGAGTTCAAGGCCAACATAGGGTACATGGTGCAAAGCCAGCCTGAACTACATAGCCAGACTCTTTTAAAAAATCAAACGAACCAACCGACTAAACAACAACAACACAATTTTTGCTGGTGTAATCATTTAAATGATTATGGAAAAAGGCGTATTTATATTACTATTTTACAGATTTTTTACAGGCAAGCATCATTTCTATTCAATTTATAACATTATAACAACTTATATCACCTCACACTTCCATTCCACATACAGCCATCACTTCACTGTAGCACTGTTTTTATTTGGAGATACTGAACTGGAAGGAATCTGGTTTACATAGAACTTCTGCATATCTCGGAGGGAAAGCTCATGTAATTGTGGTGAGGAGCATGTATGTGTGTTATGTATTATTGGCCTAGCATCCTTTACTCTGCTATGGAGAAGCCAGAGGGGTTTGTTTCTTCACTCAGATGCAACACATCACCCTAAGTGTCTCTCTAAATGTGCAGCATCCATAGCTCACAAATCCCATGGTGAAGATGATCCCTACTCACAGGCAGTGCACCAAAGAGAAATGTAGGGGCGAACATTGTCCGGGTCATCACTGGGCAACCTGATTCTGCTTCTCTCTTCCAGGTCCCAGTCTGTGGTGGACCCCACAGTACTGAAGCGCATGGATAAGCATGAGGAAGAGAACATGCAGCCTTTGCTTTCTCTGGACTGATAACTTCTCTGCACGCATAGCACAGAGTCAAAGTGGAAGGTACTGGTTTACAGCTGTAGGGACAGTGCTGCGGAGGAGCCAGGATGAGCTGGAAACTTATTTATTCCTATAAATGTAGCAGAATATATAATAAGGCACCTGGCTTTCCCATTGGCCTGAACCCTGGGTGCCCTGGGCTGGATTTAAAAAAAAAAGTCAATAATTTATTCTGTAAGTGCCAAGTTCTTTGTAAATACAATATAATTTCATGTCTAGTTTGTAAATTTTGGTAGTAATTGAATTTGGGAAAGATAGACATAACAGTTTGAGCCAGTGATATGAACTTAAGAAAAAGCAGAAAATATGCATAAATTATCAACACTGACTAAATGTAGCCCTGTTTCCTGTGAAACCATATTTCTGCTATCATAGTGAATTGTTTCACCCTTTCCTTCTGCGACTTCATGGACACAGGGAACAGAATCATTCTAGGAAATAATGAAGTGACTGTTATGGTCTGATGTAGGGATTTTCATTTCAGAGAAGAGGTTTCCCTGGACTCTTGTAGGCTTTGCACTGAGGACCCAGAGGGTGGCAGGTGGACAGGTGGAGGAAACACCTGAACCCCTTACTCTGTTGCCCAGAGTCCTGTGGGCAGATCCATTTCCCATGTAAGCTTTGGAATTCTCAGAGTGGGTTCTTTCTACACCACTGTCTTCACAATCCTAATGTGTTCTGTCTGATGTGCTTTAAAAACATTTCCCTCCAAAGCTCTGCAATCAAGGAAATGAGAACTCATATGTGAACTGTATTTTGACAGCCAGTTCTGAACATAAAGTTTGCCATTTACAAATAAGGGGCTAATTTCTAATTACTGTGCACTTGCTGAAAATACACATATTCACACACAACATATATATTTTTATTGTGCTCTAATAAATCTTTCATGTAACAGGCTTATAAAGTAAATCACACATATTAAAGGTTTTTAGAGATGTTATAGAAAATTACATGGGATACTAACTCTGGAAAACCACTGAAATTAATGAAAAAATGAAACAGATTCTAGTGTACCCATTTAAGGGAATTCCAACACACTTTGTAATGTTATCTTGAATATGTGCCACTTCAGTGAAATATATTTTTCCTCAAAAGAAGCAACACATCTCAATATAGTGTAGGTATCAGGTGACAATAAAAGAGTTTTTCTCAAATTAAATTCTAGTGTTTCTGTATTTTACATTTTCTCTTCAGAAAAGATTTGATAGAATATATTCCTCTGGAAGCATTTTGAAAGCATCTGAGGGTATCTAAAATAGAAGAGCTGTTAAAACACACGAAATCTGTACATTGTTCAAAGTTTTATTCCATAAAATTCCACAAGTACATCAAGTTTTAAGTCCTATTTTAAATTTTAAACCCCAGTGTGAAAAAGCAAGATTTTAATCACTTTTTCAACATACGAATTTTGAGATTGAGAATTTAGCATGAACATATTCTTTGGAAAAAAATATCTCCAAGAATTCTTGGAAACCAAAAAACAAAAAAGCGAAAGCATATGAAAGTTTTTGCATACTTTTGGATGAGAACTTCAAAAATTCTGGTTATAAGTCTACAGCCAAAAATCTTCAAATCAAATCAGTATTCCCATCAGTGTTTCAGTGAAATAGGTTTGTTATAGTGCACAAATCAATAGGAATAAAAGATATGTTAAGAATGGCAACCTCACATCAAGGACAAAGAGGAGGCACCCTCTTCGCTTCATTGTCGCAGAACTTTGAAACACTTGGGGGTTGAATATTGTTGAAGTTCTGATAAGAACCTAATCACTGATAGACCTAATGTTTGTGCCTAACTAGCATGCATGCTGTAGCCTTGGGCTTTTTATTCTACATGACTGTGATAAGCAGTATGATCCTTCGGAATAAAATAGAAGTAATTTAAGTGCAGAAGGGCGATTAGCTGTTTGTTCCAATGAGTTCCTGTTGTTGTGCATCATCTATTGCCAGTTCTCAGAATCCTACTAGCTTCAGATGTCAACCAGCATAGACACTTTCTTCCCTCTGTCACACAGTGTCATACATCAAAATAACTAGTATCGTTGACACTGTCTCCCTAACCCACTTTTGCAAATTTTGCATTGGCATTGCTGTATGTCTGCTCTTTTCCAAATGAGCAATTGAGAATTGGCTCGATGGTGTGAAATATTTAACTTTGAAGTTGCTCTCCTAGCTCAGTCTGTGAGTCTGCTTGTCTTCCAGCAATGTTTGTAAAGCTGCGTCATCAAGAGATATTCATTTAACTTTGTAATTTTGCCCTCTGCACCAGCTAGCTAGCACTGTTCAGACATTTTTCCCCTCTGTTTTTGAATAACCTGGTAAATGAGCATCCTGTTTATATTTTTTCCTTTAACTGCAATAATACATTTCCAGTCATACAGACCCTCAGGACATGTCTAATGACTTTGCCTTTTTATTTTGAGAGCTATATTTTACTTTTTTAGTCATCTTGTTACTTGATATTTGTGGAAAGAGTTACCACATTGATTTGGAATAGTCCATTAGTTCATTTATTATTTTTGTTTTTCTCCATCCTGGGGTCAAACCCAGGGCCTTGCACATACCAGGGAAAGACCCTACCACAAGTTAATCTCTGTGTACATCTCCCACCCTGCCTGCACCAGCTTCTGTTTCTCATTTCTTTCCTTCAGTTGTTTTAGGGCAGCTGCTTCCGAAGCTGGTTTAAAAATAAATTCCCCCCATCATGTTGTCAGCGATATTTGCACAGATTTTTGAATACTATTTAAAAAAGAGATTATCATAAAATATATGCTGAGAAATATGAAGAAGTGCCTCTTTGAAAATGAAATAAAGCAGTGATACTGGCATATAGATTTTGTCTATGCTGTCTTCTGAAAAGTCAGTATATGCACCTGTATTATAAGGGTAAGAAGGGCATTTGAGGGTTCGCTCTGAACATTATCATCCAGTCTTAAGTCTGTTGTGTAAATTTGACACAGTAACTTTAATCCATGATATTTACAAACATAGCACTATGCTAATGTGATGTATGAGTATCATATAATTTTCCAGCAAGTTTCTGAAATGGGCATGCATGATTTCTTTTATTTCGCTAATAGCTTTATAAATGTAGGCAGAGGCATTCTGTAAGTCTTTTCATATAAAATGCTTGTTTACAGTATTAAAATTCATACATTCATAAACACAAAAGTCAAGCAAATAGACTTTTCTTCATAGTGTTAATTTGGTCACATTGTTAAACATTTACTCTTTCTGTAATATTCCTAAGCAAACAGAGTCTCTCTATTGTATCCAGAAGATGGAGCATTGTTTTAGACTTTGGGGAGCATATTTTTGACCCCTCACAGAAGAGGCCTTTGGAGCCCAGGTCTTCAGGCCAGGCTTCTGTTGCTTCTACAAACAACCTAAAGGTTTATGGAAGGTCTGTGATCCTTTGAAGAAGTTATATCAAGAAAATCTGCAGAGAGGCTGTGCATTCTTGTGTTGTTTTATTTAAGGTTTACCTTGTGTGGTTGGTTAATAATGTCTTTTTCTTTTTTGTATATATATTTATTAATGATTCATTGAAAAGTTGCCATCAGCCATGGCAATATTCCAGAAAGATGTGAACACAGAATAAAATGAGAAGAGTTCTGGTATGATGTCTGACGTTTAGATATGGTGTTTACACATTTGGCATCAGTAAGCTCACGAACATATATTCCATTTTATAGATGAATAGCATAAAATGTTTTAAAATTGTGAGACCATTCGATGGCTCAAGAGTAAGTAGATTACATACGGATGCTCGGAAACAAAAGAAAATGGGTGAATATTGAGGGTATCTGCTTCAGAGATGAACAAGACATTTTTGTATTAGTTGAAAAAGGAGCTTCTTTGTCATATGCTGTTGCAACTCCTTGACACTATTTATTACTTGATGGGGGCAAGTAAGCAGAAATTACGAAGAACCTGGCCTTTGTAATGGGATGAGATCACAGCCTAAGCAGGTTTTCACAAATTGAAAATTTTACTTTAAGTGTCTGGAGGCTAACTGCACACGTAAAAAGAACGTTATGAAGTCTGTTATTTGGTAAATAGGGGACTGAATTCCCCTGGACTGGAGGAAAAAAATGTTAAATAGCAGTTCTCTATATTGAAGCGCTGTAATGCTTCTATTGCAAGCACTGTAATGCTTTCTATTGCAAAAAGATGGAGTACAAATGATATTACTAAAATAAAAAGATATTTAGAAGCCAAACAACTGTAGACACAATAATGTGCTTTTAGATTACATATTGAATGGTTGTAACAGTTTAGAAGGTGTTTCCTCAGTATTTGACTTAGTTTCAAGCCTTAACAAAAATTTCTGTTCTTAATGATATAAGTACATCAATTCTATTAAAATTATTCTTTTAGTAAATTAAATAGACCTAGATGAAAATCAAAGTAAATTTTGACAAACCTACTAAGTATGAACCAATCCCTAAATATCTGAAAAATTGCAAGAAGTTGTAATTTGCATATGTATTACAGTGTTTAAAGCCGTATCTTGTTTATTTATTTATTTATTTTTTTTTTTTTGCGGTACTGGGGATCGAACTCAGGACCCTGCGCTTGCTAGGCAAGCGCTTATTCCACTGAGCTATATCCCCAGCCCCGTATCTTGTTTATAATCTAGCTTTTTACTTAGCTAAATAAAACCACAAAAACCAAATAATTTTTGTTCTAAAAGTTACCTAAAAGAAAATTACACAAGTTTGTAAGGACCACTAAGCACACTATTTAATATCTGGCTTAGCTCTGCATTATTTATGTGCTGCTCCACAGTGCCGAGACGTGAGGCACCCATCCCAATAGAATGTTACAATATAGAACATTTGAGTAAGTGTACATCTCTGTTTTTAAAAAGCATTTCTTTTACATATAGTGGACATCAAGTTTGGAGGTACTTCACTTGTTACATTTGTCCACTGGAGATTTCAAATACAGAATCTAAAACTGACAATAATTTTAGTTTGAAAGAAATGATTGGTTATTTAGGTTAAGATATCTGAAATTTTCTGATATTTGTATTTTGAGCCATAAGTGGAAGCTACATGATTTATTTCATCACAATGGCTTTCAGTACTCTGTAACTTCTAGGCAAACTTTCAAAAGACATTTTAAGTGAGGGATTTAACTTTTAAGTTAAATATTCACAGAATCATCATCAACTGAGAGAGCTAAGATTCTCAGCCTCCCACACCGAACTGTTGGGGATTTGTTAAGAGACTAAATTTGGAAATTTGAATTACCAAAAAGTTCCATGATGATTGAAATAAATCTTGTTAAAAAGAATTCTAGGTCAAAATGTTAAGTGAAATTAAAAAAAATCCAATTCAGCCGGATATAAGGAATGCTGACTTAATAAACATGAATTTGTGTACTCCATGACTTTCATCATTTGCCCATTGTGTGGATGAAAAGTTACCTGTGAGGTAAAAGAGCTCGGTAGCACCTACTTGAATCCTCTGAAGCAGATGTACAACTCTGCCCCAACCCAGAGGGATTTCCCGCGCTTAGCTACGAGTGTGTCGGGAGTCCTCCGTGCGGGTGCTTCCTCGGGTGACTTTTTAACAGCAGCTTCAGAAGTACTTAGAGCAGAAAATGTGTGTTCTCTCTTCAGCAGGATCAAGGAAAAACTTTTTAATTACAACATAGTAAACAATTTCTGAATGCTGAGGGTTTCTGATACCAAGAATTAAAACCTGGCCAAAGGAGAGCAGCCAGGAGGATGGGTGATTAGGGCTCTGATGCGGCCTGAGTTTCTGC
Organism: Dinomys branickii; assembly: GCA_004027595.1. Taxonomy (NCBI): domain Eukaryota; kingdom Metazoa; phylum Chordata; class Mammalia; order Rodentia; family Dinomyidae; genus Dinomys; species Dinomys branickii. The sequence goes on from PVLD010019538.1 coordinate 20,609, forward strand.
ACAGCGACAGCACCCACAGGCACACTTACCCCCAAGCACCCTTCTTCCTTGGCAAAGATAAGTGTGATCCCTTTCTCCCTGTTCTTTCTTCTGATCACTGCCATGCAAGTATCAGAAACCACACACAGGTCTGTCCATTGCCTTTGAAGAAGAAAATGCTCTGTCCGTGTATAAGCATAGTTCACTTAGGTGTATAGGATTGAAATATTTGCATGTTGATTCACAGGGTGTTAATCTGAAAGCTTTAAAATAATGGTTATAAAGTTTCATTGCTAGAAGATGAGGGAATGTTTATTGTGTCTGAGATTCGTGGAAAAAATGGGCCCTATCCTTTGCTTTGCATTCACATATCTAACATTTTACTTGGGTGTCCAAAAGATCTCAAGTTTGACATTTAAATACCAAACTTCTCCATTTTTTCTACCCTGAACTTACTGCTTCTTCAGCTTCCTCACCTCTGTAAGTGTGATACCAGCCTTCCAGTTTCTACAGTGTAAATCTTTGGAGTCGTTCTTTTCCTCTCCGCTCTTTCTCTGAAAGCCTTTCTAAGCAGTTCACTACCGGCCTCAATCAAAATAGATCTGCACTCTGACCATGCTTCTCCTTGTGACCCCTACGCTGGTCCAGGTCATCAGCGTTTTTCAGCTGAAATGTTTTGCTGTTCTGTAAACAGGTCTCCTTCTGTCTTTTTAGCTTCTCAAGTCAGTTTTCAGTCAGTGCTTCTCATTTGCACAAATGAGACTTAACATATTAGCCTAATCATTTAAATCTTCTGAAAACCCTCTACAAAAATAAAAACCAAAGTTCTTACGCTGGTATCTGAGAAGGGTTGATACTAAGTCACTAAGTACCAGTGTATCACGGTAGTATAGTTTCTGACTGGGTGTTTTTTATCTCTACAGTGCAATGTAAACATAGTTGATGAATGCCCCAATTTTTCACTTTTGAAGTCCTCTCACCTGTGATCTTGAATTTCTTAGACCATCTCTTAAGAATCTCTCTTTAACTCCACTAATCTGTTGCCAAGTGGCTCGTCTCGCTGTTCCAGGAACTTGTCAAGCACAACTCCACCTTAAGACTCTGTTTTTCTGTTCTGTTTTTGCCTTCTCCTGGACACCCACATGACAATTTCCCTCATCTCCTGTAAGTCTTTGTTCAAATGCTCCTTCTTACAAAAAGCTCCCTTTTGCTACTTACGGTGAACAAGGCCCCTGGCTCTCCTCTTTCCTGCTCTTATTTGTGGGAGCATTTATCACCCAGCACACTGTACAGCTCAGTGGTGCATCTTGTTCTCCATCTCCCCCTAGTAGAATATGAACTCCGTGAGAGCGGGACATTCTTGTTTGTTTACTGTGGCATTATCAGTGCCTCACACAGTTCCTGCAACTTACAGCAAATCTAAAAGACTTCATAATGATCTCAGCTGGTTTCACAAGTTATCTACAGAGCAGCACATACCGTGCTTTGAAGGAGAGCTTGCTTTTTTGTCATCTTTACTTAAAATATCTTATTATTCACCTTTTCAAGGGAAGAACTTCCCCCATCTGATAATGATGTGATCACGAACCAACGATTGTATCTCTCTCTCCGCAAATCTGGTCTCCATCCCAGGCCTGTGTTTGTGTCTGCTTCAACTTTGGAAGTCACCTCGAGGTCATGGGCCCCTGTGCCTATCCTAGACGTGGGTTGTACTTACCCTTTGAGAGATTACAGTAGATCTTAGATGGAAAATCATTTCGAGATTAAACCACAATGAGTTGTTCTTCACTGATTTTCCTAGATCACTGCAATTTTTAAAAATTCCAGGGACTTAAGAGAATATAATTCCCCAATATTAGGAGCTAGTGTAAGACAGTATGCCTAGATAGACGTTCTTATGGTAAAGGAGAGGAGAATGAGGAGGAGGAGGAGAGCAAATTGTGGTCCCTTCTATGCAGCAATTGTAAGTTGACTGAAGAAGCGTTTTCAGGTTTTTAAGATCCAGCCAAGATCTAGAAATATATATTAATCTGAAAATACTTTTAACAGAAGTCTGATGTTAGTTGGGTTTTACATTTGACATTTTTATTATTAATTATTTTAAAAAGTTGCAATTCAGAAGGAGGATGATACAAATTCCTCATGCTTATATTCTAACTGACTTTGCAACTTTCTCCCTCCTCATTTTGATTTCAGCTATCATTTTTAAAGCCTTACGTCTTACTTGTTTTTAATTATCCTCACAGGTTGTTCCCCACCCTTTGGGCTGAATTCTCCCTTAATCCAGTGACCAAATAGCCTCAGTGTCGGTTCTGGGCATGATGAGTTCACGGTTTTGTCCTTTGCTGCTTATCTTTTCATTCTTACCAAACCTGTTACTCCTTGACCTGCATTATCGTGCCTTTTCCTACGCTGTAATAACTGGATAATTCACAGCTCCAACTTTATAATCTACTCCCAGTCCTCCTGCTAAAGAGGCACTGGAAGTAAAGAATTGGCAGGTGCTGGTGATGAAAGGTGTATGACCGAAAGGATAAGGATACATGTGTGCAAGTGGTTTCAGAAGTCAGCTGCTGTTAGGGGCTTAGGAAGTAAGGTTGTATCTCCTGGTGTGTAGTGTGTAGCACAATGATATCAGCATAAATCACGTCCCTTGTCTGTTATCCAAATAGATGGCAATCATGGTCAATAGATAGTTTGAAAAATCTTTAGAGAAAAGAATAATGGCTCTTGCTCAGGGACAAGGCAGAATTGTCTTGTGCATCTTACATTTGACCCTTGGCAGTCTGTACAGTGGGTGCCGTTTGCCTCTGTGATGAGCTTTCTGCCAACCCTGAAGAAGGTCTCCACCATCCATCCGCAGATAAGGACTCCAAGCTCAGGAACACACAGTGCAAGGAGGTCCTGTGGTACATGCTGTCCTTGGCTTGCTGTTTTTTTCTTTTTAAAAAATTTTAATGAGCCCAGAAATATGTTCTTTGGAAAATTTCATTAACTATGTCCACTTTGTAATGGATTTAGAAATTTTCCCAGATGGGTACCTGTTTGCTATATTTTTAAAACCATCATATTGCATTAATATTTTACTTCCTTTTTAAAGAGAAACTATTTCATTGTCTTTGTTACTTTGTGAGGATGAATGGTGTTCTGTGAAATAAAACATCACTACATGAAGTTCCAAGCTTTGACATGTGTGTATGTGCCCTCTCAGTTTCATTACACACAAAATTCCTGTAAATTTAGAAAAGGTTATATGAACTAGCCATAAATAAATTTGTCACTAGAATATGAAGGCATATGAAATTGGTGTTAGTATTTGGAAGTGTGAGATTGTTATGTTTGATACATCGTGTCAGCTTGGGGAATCTAGAGGTTTAGCTGAGTGACTCAGGAGGAAGCCGGGGTGCTTCCTTTGTAAATATCCTGAGCCTGTGGAAGAGGAGGGCATGGAGATTGTGTGAGAGGTTCACGACCCCTGGGTGGGGTAGGTTGTTTACAATGTAGGGAAAAAAAGGAGGCTGCTTGCAGCCATTCCTCCCTTTTGCTGTGGTTGTTTTTGCTGTGCTCTGCTGCCATGAAGTTTGCCCTCTGCCATGTGCCATTCTGCCTCTGAAGCAGCCAAGTATGGACTGAAACCTCCACAAACTGTAAGCTAAATAAACCTTTGCTTTCTTCATTTTGGGTGTTGGGTATTTTGTCTCAGCAAAAAGAGTAAAGTAACCAAGACAGAGATGCTTTTAAAACTGACTATACATCTGGCTATATTTTAATGTTATTTTCAGTTTATTATTGTGTGATCAAAATATATGATGACTTCATGTAAGTTCTAAATCACTAGAAGGATGCTTCAGGCTCTGGAATGGCCAAATGGAGACACATGACAGAAGGTCTTATGAGACCATCCCTGAGAGCGCTCAGGGCATTGGGTGATGAATTCACATCTTGTTACCAGCTTTTTAACTAAGTTCCAGGCCCTCCTCCAGGTGCTGGTGCAGGAGCTAACAAAGCAAAGCCTCCCGCTTCTGCAGCCACATCCTAATGGAGAAGACTCGTAACCGCCAGGCAGCAGTGTGTGCTGAAGACTTGCTAATTAAATCCTGTGGCCTTTGGCACTCTCTTCTCATCCAAAGAATGGGGGATCGCTGTACCAACGTGATGAACATGGTTTTGTTGTATCTTTTAGACAATACAACCCTCTCCTTCCTGGGGAAAAACCCAATGCAATCCCTTTTACTCATGCTGTTTCAGGTTTTTCCTTCCCATCCTTTGTCCTTAGAGCATAGTGGGATTATTGCCTATGCTCAGGGAAAAAAAGGAGTCGCTTTTGGGGACATCCACTGGATGATTCTGTCTCTTTTAAGGTACATTCCCTACTGTTTTAGTTCATTCAGAGTAAAAAGTAAACATCAATTTTCTTTCAGAAAAAGGGACAAGAAAGTTTTAAAATTCTAACAGGTTGCACAATTTCATCTTTGTATTTAATTGATTATTTTCCTTGTCCAAGTCCATGGCTTCTATTGATGAGTTTGAAAGTATTGTATGTAATGTGGTTAAAGGGATCTTCCATCCACTGTGGCTCTGCAAGGTGCAAATTTGTGTAGTAGTGTTATGGGTGATACATTGTGTCAACTTGGGGAGTCTAGAGGTTTGCCTGAGTGACTCAGCAGGAAGCCAGAGTGCTTACTTTGTACACACCCTGAGCCTGTGGAAGAGGAGGGCATGGAGACGGTGTGAGAGCTACACGCCACCTGGCTTGGGGGTAGGCTGTTTACAATGTAAGGGAAGAGAAGAGGCTGCTTGCAGCCATTCCTCGCTTTTGCTCTGGTTGTTTTGCTGTGCTCTGCTGCCATGAACATTTGCTCTCTGCCATGTGCCACTCTGCCTCAGAACCAGCCAAGTATGGGCTGAAACCTCCACAAACTGCAAGCTAAATAAACCTTTCCTTCGTTCATTTTAGGTGTTGGGTATTTTGTCTCAGCAACGAGAGAAAAGTAACCAAGAGAAGTAGTAAAAGGATCATGCCCTGATTTTATCTGCAATTTAAATTTTTGATGGGCAAGTAATCATATCTTAAAACATCCAGAGACATTCAAGGGAAAGTCTTATGTATGTGCAGATACCAAAAATATTGATTATGCTTCATCTAGGAGGAACCACAAGTAAATAGAAGTTTCTTCTTATGAAAAAGAAAAAGAGCAAATAACTTCTGTCTCAGTAAAACATGGAATGTCTACTTATGCTTATGTAGAAAATCACTGGAAGTCTGCTGTGCAAACCAGGTGCTGTGTTAGTGAACAGAAGACCTGCTTCTCTACTCTTGCTCAAAATAAATTAAAGCACAAATATAGACTCTCATCAGGAAATACTCTCCTGTGACAAGTAAAAGGGAAACAAATATTGATTCTCATTTTTCATATGATTTTTATAAAGGAACATTATCAAATATCAAGAGTTGATTTATTAGATTTACAAAGGGAAAAGTAACATCTACTATGGTCATAATAAAGCACCCTATTTCTGGAAACAGGAAAATATAGACACCTTTCAGATTGCTTGTTTTAACTGAACCAATTTCTTTATGAAATTAACTCAGGGTAAATTAATTTACCCTCCTGATTTCGTATGAAAGTTTTATACTAGACTCTAAAAATAATCTATTGAAAATTTACACAACTTTTTTTGCTAAGAGACATTTGGCATTTTTCTAGACCAAATTTTGCTATAATTTTTTTGTTATTTAGTGAATGCTGTGAACATATGTTAAAATTTGCTCCAGAATAGTAAACATAGAAATAATTCAATATTTTTAGAGAGCTAGAAATATCTAAATACACATTTTAAAATTAAGAGTAAGGTATAAAGAATTTTGGCAACTATACAATATATTTGATTAATGGACACAGCCAAGCACGTAATTATCAACATCCAAGAAATAAACTAACAAATATGCTTTCATATAATTCTCACTGCAACTGAATGTACCTCTCATCACTTTCTTGGAGATCACAGATGCTCCTGTTTGAAAACTCTTCAGAGGTTAAATAAACTAAATCTCTATCAGTTAACTTTCCCATTATGAGGACCCAGTACCTAAATGTCACAATATAGAGGAGAGGTTTAAACAGGATCAAAGTTTTGGAAGATTCAGTCCCTGGCAGAATGTCTCCAAGGCAGGAAAAGCATGGTGGAAGGGTGTAGAAGGGCAATGCTGCTTGGTGAAAGGCGGCAGGGAAGGAACAGGGAGTCCTTAACAGGAAGGGACCAGATACCAGGTGTAGTCGCCAGGGTCACGCTTCCACAACCCACCTAGACACCAAAAAGTGTGTTTCACACAAGCTTTACCATCACAAAATCATTTTATTAGGGGCTAAGTAGAGACCTGTAGCATCTGTTTTTCTAGGTATCACAAAACTATGCAACTAAGAGAAATGCTGGTAGTAGAACCAAGGTCAGATGGTGTTGGTATTGCTTGTCGTAATTTTCCTGTGACGCTCCTAACATTTTCTCTAGTCATAAAGTCTGTTCTACCCATACATGACCAGATTTGATTTTCTCTGTATCATTTACTGTGCTTAGAATTCTTCACCAGTATTCTATTAGGTAAACATCAACCAACTCAAAGGGCATAGGGAATATTCCCATTTGAAACAGATAGCATATATTATGTCTCTGGTCTTCTAAGATTTTGGTAGTATGTGGATTTGGATGAACCCAGTCCAGAGGGAAGATGAGATTTCACCAGACTTGAGTCTAAATGAAATGACAGTCACTCAATGAAGCCAATTGCTCTGTTTTGTGTTTAGAAGTTTTCTCTGTGCCTATTTCATGTCACCTTTCAAATAGCCTTCAACTGCTGACAGAAAACAGAATAGTTCAGCACACCTTCTCTACTTAGTTCTTGATTTTCTGCACTACATTAGTCAGCTATGTCAGTGAAGTGTGGAGGCCAGGGTGAAGTGTGGAGGCCAGATACTGCAGGTGTTGCTGTAGCTAAGGTTGCCAAGCAACTGTGTTAGAGCTGTGGTCCCACATGGGCAAAGCTTTCCCACAGTCATTCACAAAGTTCCCTGCAGTGTTTACTTATGAAGTGCTTTCTCATGCAACTCACTATCACAACTTTATGGGCAAGTTTTCCTTTTTTTTTTTTAACAACTTGGATTTTATCATATGTTAAGAAAAAGTTTAGAGAGAAGCTGTGGTTCCTAAAAGATTGGTTCAATCTTAGCATACAGAAATAGATCATTCAGACCACAACAAGGTAATAAAAAGATTTTGCATCAAGTTTTATTGGAGAATACCTTAATATTGCTACTGTTGAGTTTGGAAAACTTTGCTTTAGTGTTGTCAACTGTTTTTTAACAGCATTTTTATGATTAAAAAATATGTGAAAACATTGTATTCAGTCCAGAGTGAAAAATAAACAGTACTAGAGTGCCATATATTTTAAAATAATGTAAGTTTTATAAGAGTATTTATGATTCTCTTTTTTTGAGAAAAATACTTTAAATATTCTCTCTGCGAGAAGAAGTTATACACCATATCATATGTTATGATAAATACCAACACTAAAAATTTCAAACAAAACTCATTTATATCAATAGAGAGCTTGGAAGTAAAGACAACTTTACAGCTGTGGAGTAGAGGCATTTAGATTTATTCAAATATCAAAATTGAAATGGTAAATTTAATTAAACTACATATAAAAATTTCTACACGGAAAAATCATAAGCACAGTTAAGAGGCAACTAAAAGACTGAGAAAATTGTCAACGTGTGTCACAGACTTACAGCTAAGCTATCTAATGTATTAAGGCGTCTAAAAATTGAAAAAAAATGGAAAAACAATAGAAAAATAGACAACTGTTATGAACAGATGGTTCACAGAAAAGAAAATGTAGTGCCTCTAAAAATAAGAAGAGATGCTACATTATACTAAAAGTAAGACAAGCAGAAATCCAAACTTTGCATTACTTTGATAGTACACTCTTCGAAGGAGCCTGGGAAGTACTTTCTCTTACATTGCCAATAGGAAAGTATATAGGTACAATTTCTGGGAATGACAGTTTGCCAGTATCAATGGAAAGTACAAATGCAATTATCCTTTGATCCAACCACTGTGCTTCTGGAAATTTATCCTTCAATTATACCTGAACACTTGAAAAATACCTGTAAAAGGTTATTCATAAGATAATGATAAGAACAAAATATTTGATGAAACTCATACTTGTTAAATGGATCCACAGATGTGATACTATACAAACATATAATGTGTGCAAGGATTACAGATGTAGGAATTTAAAAGAATAGTATACAATTCTGAAAAAAGTGAGGAGATACTGTAAACTAATATAAAAACAACTGTAAGACAAATTACTTAGAAAAAGCAAAGTACAAATATTATATTGAATATGTTATGTTTCATGTAAAATGTGGGGAAAGTTCTGAGAATAAATACCCCTAGTTCTTGCAGAAATGCTGAATATGTAATGAGACTCATAACATCAGTTGTTTGTGAGGGGAGTTAGAGATTGGTTGGGTCAGTCGAGGATGGGAGGAGAGCTCAACTTTCTCCTTTTCCACCTTTCTTTATCCATTGTTGAGTTTTTGCATTTATATCTATTTAAAAGTTTATAAAAAACTTCAGAATTTTTTCACATTTTGACAGTTTTAATCAACTTTGTTGCATATATTCAGTGGTATGTTTTTGTGATTAATTCATGTTTATTGAAGGTGATAAAGTTAAACTCTTCATTTGGTTATTATAGAGAGTTCATATCAGATTGAAATGATCTCTTCTTTCAATGTGTGACAGAACTCAGTTAAAATTATTTGGGACTAATATTTTCTTATCAAAATATTTATACTCTACCCTCAACAATTTTAAAACTATTAGTTTCAGTTTTTATTTGAGTCACTCTTGCTGACTATATTACTTCTAGAAGCCTGAACATTTTCACTATGTTCTTAAAAATATTTGCATAAATTCTATAACATTCTGTACTTTAAATATACATACTATATATATGTATATTTGTTTATGTATATGCTACATTTATACTTAGCATCATTTCTGCTCATCATGTTTAATACATATTGTTTTTGTTAGTCCTGCCAGAAGGCTCCTTTATAGAGTTCAACCAAAACTCCGTTGTATCTTTGCTTCATAGTTTACTAAATCTACTTTTACTTTTGTTTACTTTATCTTTTGTGAAAAATTTTGTAGATATTTTTATGGCTTCCTAATTTGGATTCTAAATTATAAATTTTCACTATCCTATTTTCTAATATTAACATTTTTGAAAGCTCTGAATTTTTCTTGAGGAAATGAGTTTTTTCCTGTTTTGTTCCAAAGTACCTGTCCACTTTGCATATCTATTTTTGACATATGTGGAATTGATATCTTAATATAATGAATGGCAGAGATCAACTACTGCCCTCCGTACTTCATGCTGCAAATCTGTATTAGTGTTTGCTAGAGAAACACCAAACACAAGATGTACAAATACATACGGATTTACAAGATTGGCTTACAGTGGCCACCCACAGAGCCCATTGTGGACGAGTGCAGAGGGCATCTGCACACTGGAGGCCAAAGGATCCAGTCACAAGAGCTCATTGCATCGTCCCATGCAAGTCTGTGTCAGTAGACCAATGGTCTGTGGTGGAAGGCTGAAGAGTCTCCCAAGAAGACTGAAGGCTCTGCACTGGGAGAGTCTGGGCTGGAAGCCAGGAGATGACGTCCAAGGTGAAAGAGAAGACTGGACTCCTCCACAGAGACAGAAGCAGTTCCATCCTTCATTTCCCCTTCATACCATCCAGGTGAGGAGCCACCATAGGGTGGGTCTTCCACACTGTACACTGTGGAATTGGTGAGCTTATTTAGCTGAGTTTCTCTTACTCAAATGGACCCAATCAATCAACCATCACAGTAGTCTCAAGTGTCCCATATTTTGTTCATAACTCTTGGTTCAAATGCTCCAGGCTTGTTCTAGGTGCTATCCTACATTTCCAGTAATTATTCTGCCTGAAACTGCATGTGAAACAGGATGAATCGAAGAGCCATGTCAGTCATGGACATCAGTCTTTGATATTTGTTGTTGGATTTTCACACATTTTTGGGGTCAGTTTAGTATTTAAAAAATTTTTTGGTATAACATTTCTACTTGTTTAGTAGAGGAAGGCAATGTTAAAATATCTATCTATAAATAATAGAGGAAGTCTCTTAAATTTGTTGCCTTTATAGGATGCTGAAGTCCAACAGAATAAGAGCATTTGATTGTTAAGTCTAACTTAGTTTTTAAGAATTGCGCATTATAGTAACCTTGCTACTGGAGTTTTTATTCACCAGTGGGTTTTGACATGTGCCTCAAAGCAAAATGTTCCAATATTGTACCTTGAAAGAAAGGAAAGAAAAATTATGAGTATATGAAGCTAAATAGCTACTGATCTAAGAATAACTGTTCTAGAGATTGTAAGTGTACATTAAATACCCTACATTGGTTGGAATTGCTAGTGAATTCTCTTAGAATCACAATTCTTGAGTTATTTTTCTCTTGTGAATAATTAATGAATTTTTCTAGTCAAATAGCTCATACATTATTCGCTGCTTATGCATTCTTCCATAATGTCAGTCAAAGTTTTCTGAGAGCCCGAATACACACAAAGTGTTTGACAAGAGTATCATTTCCTTTAGACTCCTCCTCTTTACACCATCTCACAGTGAGATGGGATACTTTTGGGACTAAAAGAGGCTACACAATGATAACAAAAATACTCAAATTGGATTCTTTCTAATTTTTCTAGTACCAGAACCTCCACTGCATTTCTAAAGCAGTTTCTTAAGAAAATTATTCTATAATGTAGCAGAAGATGCCCCCTACCCCAGCGAGTATGTTTCCGTTTCTTAGTTGTGCAGGTAGTGGCTCCCTTTATAGTTCCTGTTACTTCTGTTTCTTAGAAATGACTGGTCAAGAACCAATCCGCAATTGACAAGCCATTCTTCTTTTGGACTTCCTGTTTGCTTATCCCATAAGCCCTAGAGCACCAGAGAATGGAGCTTGATATTTTCTAAATGATCTCATCAGTGCCCACTGACACAAAATAAATCTGTCTCCAAATCCTGGGTGTTGTTTTGGTGTTTCTGCTTGCTGTTGCAATAACTTTTGTGAGGGGTGCTCTAGAATTGTAAGATTCTCTTATAAGACTCATTCTTTACTAGATTCCTGGTTGTCTTTCATAACATTTATCATTTGTGGGCTGACTAGAAACCTATCAGAAGTTACACAGAACCTAAAGTGACATGCTCTGTATAGCCTTCTACCAACCGTCTGGATAAAAGACTCAAAGTGGAGATTAACAATGTAGGAGCACTACAAGTGATACTAACAACTAGAGTAAAAAGTAGCACAATGCATGATGGCCTAGAATGGTGGTCAGGACTGTGGCCTCTAGCTCAGACTCTTGGTTTATACCACAAAAACTGTTGCATAAAATCAATAGTTTTCCATATACTAACAATGTAGAATAAACCAGGAAAACAATCCCATTCACAGTAGCTTAAAAATACCTAGGAATAAACCTAACAGAAATACTCCACAATGAAAATTACAGAGCATGAAAACAGAAATTGAAAAAGACATTAGAAAATGGAAAGCCCTCCCTTGTTCATGGATTGGCAGAACTAATATTGTTAAAATGGCCACATTACCAAAAATAATCTACATATTCAATATGATCCTTATTAAAGTACCAATATTCTTTACAGTACTAGGAAAAAAGATCCTAGAGTTCATATGGAAACACAAAAGAGCCAGAATAGCCAAAGCAATCCTGAGCAAAAAGAGCAATGCTAGAGACCTCACAATAAACCACAAAGCCATAGTACAAACAGCATGGTATTGGCACAAACCCAGAAATGTAGACCAATAGAATAGAGCAGATGACATAGAAGCGAATCCTACAGCCAACAGAATTTTTACAAAGGGACTCAAAACATATACTGGAAAACAGAAAGTTTCTTTAAAAATAGTGATTGGAAAACTGGATGTGTGTATGGAGAAGATTGAAACTCGATACCCTTCTCTCACTCTGCACTAAAATAAGGTCAACATGGTTCAAAGACCTAGAACTGAGACCAGAAAGTTTGAAACATCTGAAAGAAAACATAGGGGAAACATTTGAAGCCATCGGCACAGGCAGAGACTTCATAAATAGAATGCCAGTAGCACAGGAAATAATACAGAAGTGAGACTACATGACACTGAAGAGGTTCTGCACAGCAAAGGAAATGACTCGGAAAAGACAATCTAATGAACGGGGGAAACACTGCAAGTTAGTAAGCCAGTAGAAGATTAATATCTAGAACATACAAGCTCAAAAACCTAACATCAAAAACAATAGCACAATCAATAAAGGACTGACTAGAGAATTCTCAAAATAAGAAGTACAAATGGTCAATACATATATCAAAAATGTCCAACATCTTTAGCCACTAGAGAAATGGAAAGCAAAATGATATCTCTCTTACCCCAGTGAGAATGACTGTCATTGTCAATAATATGGAAACAGTAACTGTGGGCAAGATGGCAGGAGAAAGGAGTCCATCCTACTGTGTTGGCAGGGCAGGAAACTGAGCAACTGCTTTGGAAAGCACTGTGGAGTTTCCTGCTTTTGACCTAACTGTCCAACTACTGGAAATATTCCCTGAACAATTAAAGACAGCACACTGCATTGATACATGCATACCCATATTTACAGCAACCCAGTTCACAACAGAGAGCTATAGAAAGACCCTAGAAGTCCATTAACAGATAAAGAAAACCCTGCATATACTCACCATGGAGTACTATTCAGCTATCAAGAAAGATAAAACTGTGTCACTTGCAAGAAAAAATGTAGAACTGGTGAGCACAATGGTAAACAAAATAAGCCAGTCTCGGAGTATTAAAAATCACATGCTCTTTGTTTTTTTTAAAATTAATATAAATGTTTATTGAAAAGCAATCTATTTCCACATGATAACAAGCCAAAACATATCAGTTACACAAGTATTAAAATATAAAGTGATAAAATCTCACCACGAAATTTACAAGACCTGTGAACAGAAAACTAGAAAATATTACAGAGAAATTAAAATTTTCAAGAAGCATTTTAAGGTGAAACACTTGAAGATAACAATTTTCTATGAAAATTTAAAAGACTTGAAATCACTAAGACAATTTTGAAAAGGAAGAAATGCTTTCTCTCTGTATAAACAATCTACAAGTACAAATACAGGAAACAGAGATGGGGGAGAGGAAGGCAGGAAGAGGGGATTACCAAGGATGAAAATAACCGAAATGTGGTGGGAACATACAGCAGTAAACCAAGGTAAGTCTCACTGCCCTGCATGCTCCGATGAAAACTGTGTTCATTTCGTATTGTACCAGAGAGGATGACTTGAGAGAAAAGGTCCTTCTCACTTTGTGCACGCTTATGTCTGAGAGGAACGTGAAGGCAGAGTTGGCTCCTTCTGAGCTCTGGGTTATAGACGGCTGCCAGCTAGTTGTGCTCTCACGTGGTTGTGTCCATTCACAGTGTGTTTCTCAGTATGCAAATTCTCTCTACTTAGGAGAACAACAACTAACTACACTCAACTAACTAATTCAGCTAAATTTAATTAGGGAGCCTCTGATGGGCACATCTAACTAAACTCTGGTTAAAGGCTGCAGCTCCAAGTACAGTGAGACTGTGCGGGACTAGAGTCTTGGGCTTTAGCTGATGAATTTCGTGAAGATACAATTCAGCTCATCCCAGGTATCTTGACTCCTTTTGAATGGGAGACACAGGTCAGTATTTTTTCCTCTTTTGTGTATTTTAAGATTATTAAAATTTTAAAAGGAAAGATACATCTAAAGCATTTAGCATAATGCTTAGTGAATAGCAAGTCTTATCTATTAGTGTTATTATACAACAGAAATTTTTATTTTATTTTTACAAGTAGGTGAAAAAGTATAAAATACAAAGCAATCAAATGCTATGGTGTTAATATAACAAAGGGTCTTGATAACAAGAGACCGTAAACTTGGCGTCCAAGTTGCTCTAAATTCTTTCAGCTCACATTTACAAGTACAGGAAGCTGTGTTTGCATATGAAGACAGAAGAAACTGTAACAGTGTTTCTGGCCAGTGGTCCTTGCCTTCACCTTGCATATGTGTTCTTGCTAAGTGTGAGGGCTGACTGTTGTGTCAACTTGACTAAGAAACATTCAACTCAATTGGATCAGCACAGTTCTGAGTGTGGCTGAGGGGATTTACTGAAGATTTCCTGGGACTCACTGGATGTGAGTGACAGCAATCCATAGGCTTGGTGCCTGGATGGAATAAAAGGGAAACAAAGAAGGAAGGCTGCTTCTGTTCCTTTGGAGGGGTCCAACCTTCACCTTCACCTTGGACGTCATCTCCTGGCTTCCAGCCCAGCCCCTTCAGCCTCCAGGACAGATCATCACCCTCTTGATTCGGACTCACATGGGACATTGCAGTGAGCTCCACCCTTTTGGCTGGATCCTTCACGATCTACCGTGCAGACAGTCAGAGCACTCTTGCACACCTGATGCTGTGGGCAGCCCTGAAGGCCAGTCTTGTCGGTCCTTAGTGTCTTGGATACTTTTCTATCCTTGCTGAGACAAAATACCCAACACTCAAGGTTAAAGGAAGAAAGGTTTATTTATCTCACAGTTTGTGGAGGTTTCAGTCCATACTCAGCTGGCTCCAAGGCAGAGTGTCACATGGCAGAGGGCAACAGTTCATAGCAGCGGCGGACAGAAAAAGTAGCAAGAGCAAAAAGGAAGGAGCAGCAAGAGCAAGTCTCTTTCCCTCCTTTATATCATATGTAGGCTCCCGCCCCAGGGGCGGTGTAGCACTCACACCCATAATCGCAGCACTGGACCCTGGGTCAATCACAAACTGTATAAGTCCGCCCCATGACTGCATGATGCTTTCGGGGGTGGTGTCTAGACACAAAGCAGGACACTTACATATTTGTATATCTTGAATTAAATCTGTTTCTGTAGTGAGCACTGACGAACATGCTTAGTAACTCCTGCCCAAAGGGCTGGAGAGCGCACTCCACAAACACAAGTGGAGGGTGGGACAATCACAACAGGGTCGTGAAGTTCAGCTGGGAACCAGGGAGGCCGGGACCCAGAATGAGAACATAGAAAATTATGACAAAGAACTCCGGAAAGCATGAATATTGAGAATCTATTATGGGTAATTATGTTCACTGTCTGTGATTAGCAGTGCAATGAAATGTATGATTCTTTTTTTTTTATTTTAGAAACATAAAAGTACAAAAACATATTGACAAACAGACACCAATTATCATAGAAAAGAGTACAATCACAACTAATCTATAGACAAGGTGATATGGTCTTAACAGTGGTTATTGCTTTATCCATTGATATCTTCGAATTGTAAATGTATGAACCCATATACAGACATGCAAATTTAGTCAGACAGTTAATCCTCTCAACAACAGAAAAAAAAAACACAAAAACCAAAAATCCAAAGACAAGAAACAAAACAGGCATA